>OY986438.1:121250419-121460419 GCA_963920525.1 Dichetophora obliterata | reverse complement strand
TAGATTACGCAGAATATAATATTATTCTTGAACCACACTGTTGATGTGGTCACTGCAGGTAAGTGTAGAATTAATATGAAAACCTAGATTTTTGATTTTGCTGACGAGACTTGGCTTTTGGTCTTTTAAAATAAGATCCGGTATATCTTCAAAGAAGACATTACCTTTGCCGATGGTTAATACAAATGATTTCGAAGCATTAAGTTCATGCCCATTGCTAACAGCCCATTGACTTATACTCTCTAGATCCTCATTAAGCCTGCATTCCTGGTCTTCCATGAGACCAGTTCTACGGGAAAGATATATCTGAATATCATCAGCATAAGCATGCATGATAAAAATATCATTTGTAAAAATGGAGAATAAAAGAGGACCTAGTACCGATCCTTGAGGAGCCCCACTGCAAACAGAGGAAATACTCGAAAAATTTTCACCGACCTCAACTTTCTGTACTCGATAGGTTGTTCAGGAGTAACACAGCGCTGTCACTAAAACCATACATATATTCAAGCTTATAACATAGTAAAGGAGATTAACTGCATCAAACGCTTTTGAAAAATCGAGTAAGCATAGCAGAGTTACTGATCCATTGTCATACGAGTTTCTTATATCATCCAAAATCTTAATCATAGCAGTAGAACAACTATGCCCAGCGCGGAAACTTGACTGCTGTGGAGATAACAGCTTATTTTGCAATATGTAGCTTGATATTTGATAAGCCATTAGAGATTCACAAATTTTTGACGATACACAAATGATCACAAATGACGATCACAAATGACGATCACAAATGACGATAAAATGCTAATTGGCCTAAAATCATTTGGCTCATTCGCTGCTGTTTTCTTGGGAACAGGAAGAACAATTGCAGTTTTCCAAGAACTTGCAAAGCAAGATGTTGTGAGACAGTGGTTAATAATATGTGTCAGTGGACTGAGAATAAATGGTAAGATTTCTTTTATGAAGTTAATATGAATTCCATCTGCTCCGAGTGCATTTGACTTAATTTTTTGAAAGCATTTTCCTACATCGCTTTTACTAACTGCAGAAAACTCAAACGTGTAACGAACCCTTTTGCTCGTTACTGATTTTTGCTGAGGTAGGCTCAGTGAGTAAACCAGGGGTTCTTACAAAATAATTTATTTACCAATGATCCCGTTGTTTTAAATAAGAAAGCCAGCGTTTTAGTTTTAAACTGTAGTGTAATTCTTTATTATTTTCATTTGTTTTATTTATTGCTTAATGAGTACGTTACTTAGTTATTATTAATTATTAAGCTTTATATAAATTAAAGTGATTTAATTAATCCTTGCTTATTCATATTTATTCCGTTATTTGCTATGATCCCTCTCGCTGTGAGTGACTATGATAGATCTCAGATTAAAACTATGTTCGAAGGGTGGAGGTACCTTCGCTTAAGATAACTACGTTTTGATTTTAGAGTAAACAACGTTCGAAGGGTGAGGACACCTTCGCTTACGATAACTACGCCTGTCTTAGAGTAAACAACGTTCGAAGGGTGAGTGTACCCTCGCTTAAGATAACTACGCCTGAGCTTAGAGTAAAACTATGTTCGAAGGGTGAGTACACCTTCGCTTAAGATAACTACGTTTTGAACTTATAGTAAACAAAGTTCGAAGGGTGAGTACACCTTCGCTTACGATAACTACGCCTGAGCTTAGAGTAAAACTATGTTCGAAGGGTGAGTACACCTTCGCTTACGATAACTACGACTGAGCTTAGATTAAAACTATGTTCGAAGGGTGAGTACACCTTCGCTTACGATAACTACGACTGAGCTTAGATTAAAACTATGTTCGAAGGGTGAGTACACCTTCGCTTAAAATAACTACGTTTTGAGCTTATAGTAAACAAAGTTCGAAGGGTGAGTACACCTTCGCTTACGATAACTACGCCTGACTTAGAGTAAACAACGTTCGAAGGGTGAGGACACCTTCGCTTACGATAACTACGCCTGACTTAGAGTAAACAACGTTCGAAGAGTGAGGACACCTTCGCTTAAGATAACTACGTCTTGAACTTAGAGTAAGCAACGTTAGAAGGGTGAGTACACCTTCGCTTAAGATAACTACGTTTTGAACTTAGAGTAAGCAACGTTCGAAGGGTGAGTACACCTTCGCTTAAGATAACTACGTTTTGAACTTAGAGTAAGCAACGTTCGAAGGGTGAGTACACCTTCGCTTACGATAACTACGTTTTGAACTTAGAGTAAGCAACGTTCGAAGGGTGAGTACACCTTCGCTTAAGATAACTACGCCTGACTTAGAGTAAACAACGTTCGAAGGGTGAGTACACCTTCGCTTAAGATAACTACGTTTTGAACTTAGAGTAAGCAACGTTAGAAGGGTGAGTACACCTTCGCTTAAGATAACTACGCCTGACTTAGATTAAACACTATGTTCGAAGGGTGAGTACACCTTCGCTTAAGATAACTACGTTTTGAACTTAGAGTAAGCAACGTTCGAAGGGTGAGTACACCTCCGCTTAAGATAACTACGCCTGACTTAGAGTAAACAACGTTCGAAGGGTGAGTACACCTTCGCTTAAGATAACTACGTTTTGAACTTAGAGTAAGCAACGTTCGAAGGGTGAGTACACCTTCGCTTAAGATAACTACGCCTGACTTAGAGTAAACAACGTTCGAAGGGTGAGGACACCTTCGCTTAAGATAACTACGATCGAACTAACTACTCAGTCTCAAAGCATGTGCATGCTACTGCGCCTGCTACAAGACTGCCTGTCCTAAGCAAACGCGACTGCTTTATACTCTCCCATTGCCTTTCTGTTCCGTGTTCACTTGTTTTGTTTTCCCTGCCTGTGTATATGTGACAGTGTGCATGGCTCTGCATGTTTGTATGTTTGTATTTATTATTTGTTTGCTTATTTGTTATTCAGTACATTATTATTTCCTCAACAGAATATTTATAACATTAATATATATTTTAGCTAATAAGATATAATATAATATAATGATTTATATACATCTTATTCATAATATTTAATAAATCTTTAAATTTAATTGAGATAGTTTAATTTACATTTCATGTTTTGGTTGTTTACATTTTCCATATTTAAAATTCAGTTAAAAATTCAGTTATATAATTTGTGAGGCCCAAATTGTGCAACAATTTGAGTCCTCACACCCCCCCTTTTCTTTCCCCTTCAGTGGTGACCTTCACTTGTCCGTTCTTGACAATTCGAACATGGTATCGTCTGCCTTCGATAATTCTGCATTAGAAATGGAAGCCGCTGCCGCCTCGTCTTCTTCGTTATTGCAGCCTCGATTTCGGAAACCAGTGCCGGTAGAAGTGGTCTGCCTGTCTCGTTGGTGCGGTTGTGAACGCTGCACTCTGGCTCAGACGGTGCAACTGTTTGACGACCCTGTCAATTGCGTTTATTGATGGTGCTATGGATAACGTATGCTGTTACGCCGCTGTTGACACCTGATGTTGCTGATAATGCAGCTGATACTTCACTGCTTTGATTAGGCAGCTGCTGCTGTGCTGCCTTGCTGATTTTGTTGACGTTGCTCTTACAGTGTGGCTATGATGCTTTTGATGACGCAGCTGCTACTGCGTTGCTGTGCTGCTTTTGATGACGCAGCTGCTACTGCAATGCTGTGATGCTTTTGATGACGCAGCTGCTACTGCGTTGCTGTGCTACTTTTGGTGACGCAGCTGCTACTGCGATCCTGTGATGCTTTTGATGACGCAGCTGCTTCTGTGATGCTTTTGATGATGCAGCTGCTACTGCGTTGCTGTGCTGCTTTTGATGACGCAGCTGCTACTGCGCTTCTGTGATGCTTTTGATGATGCAGCTGCTACTGCGATGCTGTGATGCTTTTGATGACGCAGCTGCTACTGCGATACTGTGATGCTTTTGATGACGCAGCTTCTACTGCGCTTCTGTGCTGCTTTTGATGATGCAGCTGCTACTGCGGTGCCGTGATGCTTCTGATGACGCAGCTGATACTTCGCTCTTGTGTTGCTTTTGATGTTGCAGCTGCTACTGCGATCCTGTGATGCTTTTGATGACGCAGCTGCTACTGCGCTTCTGTGATGCTTTTGATGATGCAGCTGCTACTGCGATACTATGATGCTTTTGATGACGCAGCTGCTACTGCGCTGCTGTGATGCTTTTGATGACGCAGCTGCTACTGCGATGCTGTGATGCTTTTGATGACGCAGCTGCTACTGCGATACTGTGATGCTTTTGATGACGCAGCTTCTACTGCGCTTCTGTGCTGCTTTTGATGATGCAGCTGCTACTGCGGTGCCGTGATGCTTCTGATGACGCAGCTGATACTTCGCTCTTATGTTGCTTTTGATGTTGCAGCTGCTACTGCGATCCTGTGATGCTTTTGATGACGCAGCTGCTACTGCGCTTCTGTGATGCTTTTGATGATGCAGCTGCTACTGCGATACTATGATGCTTTTGATGACGCAGCTGCTACTGCGCTGCTGTGATGCTTTTGATGACGCAGCTGCTACTGCGATGGCAGTTGGTGACGCAGGTGCTGCTGCGATGGCCGTTGAGTATGCAGTGGCGGCTGCTGTGGCAGTTGGTTACGCAGATGCTGCTGCGATGGCAGTTTGTGACGCAGATACGGCTGCGATGGCCGTTGAGTATGCAGTGGCTGCTGCGATGGCCGTTGATTATGCAGTGGCGGCTGCTGTGGCAGTTGGTTACGCAGATGCTGCTGCGATGGCAGTTGATGACGCAGGTGCTGCTGCGATGGCAGTTGGTGACGCAGGTGCTGCTGCGATGGCCGTTGATTATGCAGTGGCGGCTGCTGTGGCAGTTGGTTACGCAGATGCTGCTGCGATGACAGTTGGTAACGCAGTTGCTGCTGCGATGGCAGTTGGTGACGCAGGTGCTGCTGCGATGGCCGTTGATCATGCGGTGGCGGCTGCCGTGGCAGTTGGTTACGCAGATGCTGCTGCGATGGCAGTTGGTGACGCAGGTGCTGCTGCGATGAATTTGATTTAAATTGCTGACAGATAGAGCACCTTCGTACATACTGGCTTATGTCTCTGAACATGCCTGGCCAGTAGTATCGGCTTGTTATTCTGGCGATGGTCTTGCGGATGCCCATGTGGCCTGCGGTTGGATCATCGTAATTTTCTTTTATTACTTGTTCTCGCTGGAAGCTTGGTACACACATTTTCCACGGTGCGTAGTCGTCAGTTTTTTTGTTTGGCGGTATATAGCGGTATAGTACACCATTTTCTTTGAAGTAGTTTGAATACTTTTCAGGATTCTGCTGAACTTCTGCTTCTCTCTTCGATAACCATTTGCAGACAGGAGTATTCTTGGCTAAGGCATCTGTCTTTCTAAGCAATATTTCTTGCGGTTGTTGTGATAGAGCGCTTGCTTTGATGTGTAACTTGCCCTTGCGGTGCATGGTGATATGTAACACCCCTTTGAGACCTTCGAATTTTTCCAGCTCTGCCTTTGCAAACTTTTCGATTTTTGATTCGTCCGTTGGACCTGACTCGATTTTCCTGGTGCGTAGTAACCTCCTTGCTGCTTCTTGTGGATCACCTGTACTTGATTCCACTTCTGTTCGTATGACCTCAGTTGCTTTCTGTGGACCACCCGTTTTTGATCCGGTTACCTCTGTTCGTACAACCGTACAGCATGCCGTTTCTTGTTCTTTTCCATCGTTCGTGTTTTCCTTGAGGATAATTGAGTAGTCTCCGCACTGCAATCTTGTTTCTATTTTGACCAGAAAGTCTATGCCTAGAATAAGGTCGTCGATCACGTCGTGCAGGATGATTAATTCTATGTTGCATTGTTTTCCTCCGAGTTTTATGTTTACTACGAGTTGCTGATTAACCTCCTTCGTGGTCCCGTCAGCCAATCGTATGCGAGTCGATATGTTTTCGAGTTTGCTTGATTCCTTTATTTTACTTGCTAGAGATCTGCTGATAAAACTCCGTGTTGCCCCAGTGTCGATCGTCGCCTTGGTCGTGTGGTTGCCTATCGTGACTATAGCGACCACGTGGTTCCCGTTTTGCGTGATAGTGTTTAATTGCGAGGACGCTGGTTCTGGGTATCCGTTTGTACTCGCCTTGGACGGTACCCTTGGTAGTTTCCCGATGATTGTCTGCAGCAGTTTATTGTCAAAGAACCTCTTTTTCCGCATTCCCAGCAGAAAGTTATAGCGGGGTTTCTGCATTCGTATTTGTAGTGCCCATCCTGTCCACAACGTCGACATGCCGTCCGTGGGTTAATTGGATACTCGGTTTCTTGCGTAATTCTGCGGTGATGCTCTTCTCGCTGTCGTGGTATGGCTGGTCTGGTCGGCGGAGCTTCTTTTTGCAGACTTTCAAAATCTTCGGCTAGACTAATCAGCTCATCGAGGTCCTTGAAGTCTTTTCGCTTTATATAAAGCTGATAGTCGTGGAGACTGTTGCGGTATATGCGCTCTAGTTTGCCTTGCTCTGAGAAACCTGCATGTCGCATTAAATTCTGCAGCTCGATGAGGTAGTCTTTGAATTTTTCCCTTTGCCGCTGGTGCCTTTGTCGGATCTCATCTTCCAGATGCTCGAAGTATTTGGATGGCAGGAAGAACCGTAGGAAATCCCTCTTATATGCATTCCATTCTTGCCACTGCCGATTATTGTTCCGGAACCATTTCAGCGCGTTATCTTTCAACAGTTCGGGCATTGTTCGGGGTAAGAGGTCCTTGTTCAACCCGTATACTTCGGCTAGCTCCTCTACTCTTTCAATGAAGGCCAGTGGTTCTTTTCCGCCATCATATTTAAAAGACCACTTCCTGACCTGGTCTATTACCGTGGAATATGGTATTTGATGCGCTCCTGCGTGTTCTACGTATCCTGTATATCCTGCGTGCGCGGCTGCTGGTTGCTCGTATGCCATTGTCGGGGGGTTGAAATCTTGTTGACCGTCTGTGTGTGTTACCGGCACATTTATTTTCGGTATCTCGGGATTTCTTGCCGGTGATGATGTCCTCCCGTGCTTTGCCTCTAGTTCTGAAAGGCGTGGTTGCAGCTCTGGTTTCTGCCCTTGATCTGTGATGAAGATAGCAAAATTTTTCCTTGCTTCTTGCACCGTTCCTGTGCTATCGAATCCAAATTCTTCTGCGTACCCTTGCAACTCGTCTTTCCGTAGAAAGTATACCCAGGAAGAATTGACCATTTTTATCATGTGTTGTGTTACGCTGCTGGTTTTGCTCTGACTTTCGTTTTCTTTACTGGCTTTGGCTTTGTTCTCTGTCTTTTAGCTCTCTGTATTTATTTTCTTATCTAGCTTTCGTGTTTTCTATGTCTTTAATGTCCCTGCTCGGGCGCCATTTGTAACGAACCCTTTTGCTCGTTACTGATTTTTGCTGAGGTAGGCTCAGTGAGTAAACCAGGGGTTCTTACAAAATAATTTATTTACCAATGATCCCGTTGTTTTAAATAAGAAAGCCAGCGTTTTAGTTTTAAACTGTAGTGTAATTCTTTATTATTTTCATTTGTTTTATTTATTGCTTAATGAGTACGTTACTTAGTTATTATTAATTATTAAGCTTTATATAAATTAAAGTGATTTAATTAATCCTTGCTTATTCATATTTATTCCGTTATTTGCTATGATCCCTCTCGCTGTGAGTGACTATGATAGATCTCAGATTAAAACTATGTTCGAAGGGTGGAGGTACCTTCGCTTAAGATAACTACGTTTTGATTTTAGAGTAAACAACGTTCGAAGGGTGAGGACACCTTCGCTTACGATAACTACGCCTGTCTTAGAGTAAACAACGTTCGAAGGGTGAGTGTACCCTCGCTTAAGATAACTACGCCTGAGCTTAGAGTAAAACTATGTTCGAAGGGTGAGTACACCTTCGCTTAAGATAACTACGTTTTGAACTTATAGTAAACAAAGTTCGAAGGGTGAGTACACCTTCGCTTACGATAACTACGCCTGAGCTTAGAGTAAAACTATGTTCGAAGGGTGAGTACACCTTCGCTTACGATAACTACGACTGAGCTTAGATTAAAACTATGTTCGAAGGGTGAGTACACCTTCGCTTACGATAACTACGACTGAGCTTAGATTAAAACTATGTTCGAAGGGTGAGTACACCTTCGCTTAAAATAACTACGTTTTGAGCTTATAGTAAACAAAGTTCGAAGGGTGAGTACACCTTCGCTTACGATAACTACGCCTGACTTAGAGTAAACAACGTTCGAAGGGTGAGGACACCTTCGCTTACGATAACTACGCCTGACTTAGAGTAAACAACGTTCGAAGAGTGAGGACACCTTCGCTTAAGATAACTACGTCTTGAACTTAGAGTAAGCAACGTTAGAAGGGTGAGTACACCTTCGCTTAAGATAACTACGTTTTGAACTTAGAGTAAGCAACGTTCGAAGGGTGAGTACACCTTCGCTTAAGATAACTACGTTTTGAACTTAGAGTAAGCAACGTTCGAAGGGTGAGTACACCTTCGCTTACGATAACTACGTTTTGAACTTAGAGTAAGCAACGTTCGAAGGGTGAGTACACCTTCGCTTAAGATAACTACGCCTGACTTAGAGTAAACAACGTTCGAAGGGTGAGTACACCTTCGCTTAAGATAACTACGTTTTGAACTTAGAGTAAGCAACGTTCGAAGGGTGAGTACACCTTCGCTTAAGATAACTACGCCTGACTTAGATTAAACACTATGTTCGAAGGGTGAGTACACCTTCGCTTAAGATAACTACGTTTTGAACTTAGAGTAAGCAACGTTCGAAGGGTGAGTACACCTCCGCTTAAGATAACTACGCCTGACTTAGAGTAAACAACGTTCGAAGGGTGAGTACACCTTCGCTTAAGATAACTACGTTTTGAACTTAGAGTAAGCAACGTTCGAAGGGTGAGTACACCTTCGCTTAAGATAACTACGCCTGACTTAGAGTAAACAACGTTCGAAGGGTGAGGACACCTTCGCTTAAGATAACTACGATCGAACTAACTACTCAGTCTCAAAGCATGTGCATGCTACTGCGCCTGCTACAAGACTGCCTGTCCTAAGCAAACGCGACTGCTTTATACTCTCCCATTGCCTTTCTGTTCCGTGTTCACTTGTTTTGTTTTCCCTGCCTGTGTATATGTGACTGTGTGCATGGCTCTGCATGTTTGTATGTTTGTATTTATTATTTGTTTGCTTATTTGTTATTCAGTACATTATTATTTCCTCAACAGAATATTTATAACATTAATATATATTTTAGCTAATAAGATATAATATAATATAATGATTTATATACATCTTATTCATAATATTTAATAAATCTTTAAATTTAATTGAGATAGTTTAATTTACATTTCATGTTTTGGTTGTTTACATTTTCCATATTTAAAATTCAGTTAAAAATTCAGTTATATAATTTGTGAGGCCCAAATTGTGCAACAATTTGAGTCCTCACAAACGTTAGTTCAACATATTGTGTTGGAGTTGCAAAATTTATATAAACGAAGTTCTACGTGCCAGACAAGAAAAAATTATTTAGAAAATCAGGGTCAATACGACATTTAGATTTTGTTTTGCTACAAATACCAAGATTTTTGACATTGTTCCACAAATCTTTTGAAGAAAGAGATGTTTTAGGTGTGGAGAAGAAATACATTTTTTTGAGCGTCTTAAGATACGTGTTGATTCGTTTCTAGCTAATCTGTAGTTTTCCCATTTTTCAATTGTGGGCTATTTTTTCCACAAACTGTGTAATTTATTTCGCTTTTTTATAGCGTTTTGAACTCCGTTATTGGACCAAGAAGGGCAGGAGGCATTTAGAAAGTAAGTAAGATTTTAATAATAGAAGAATAAAAATCTTTTTTAAGCAGATGTAAAAATATGAAGTGACTAGCTGATATACCCGGTGTTACTCGAGAGTCACTTATATAAACATTTTAACATACACTTCTCGATTAAATGTTTTTTTAAAATCGGGAATAATGAAAAACATGTTGAATTTTATTTGAATTTTATTTTATTTAATTTTATTTTATTTAATTTTATTTATCTACCGTTAGAAAGGTTGAACGAACATTAATCCAAAAAAGTTTAGGAAAATTTTTGTTGTTGGTGGTTCCATCTCTTGCGGTGAGCTAATTGAATTCAAAGAAGGCGTACGAAAAACATATTTTAAAAATTAAAAAGAATTAAAAGTAAAGATTATATTTACTTAATCTTAAAGCAAGCACAATTACCTTTTCAACAAAATAAAAATTATGGTGGGACTCAATGCGTCCTTGAGATATGGACATTTCAACGTCTAAACAAAGATTAATATTAAAAAACATATTGAACTTTTTAACAAAAAAAAATTTAATGAACTATATTAAAAACAGCGGAGTTATTGGCATTAAAAGTAAAAACTTTGATTTTCATATAATTTTTTTCTCATTATTAGCTATCAATGTTTTATGAAAATTCGTTGTGCTAAAAATGATTGTACCTACTGAAATTTCTATTAGCTGCGTTTTTTCATTGGAGATCAGGATCATATAATCGCATTTGCAAGCAAAGCAAAAACAACAAAAAGTCCAGCAAGTGAGCTAGACATTTAAATTGATCCAATTCTATGTTTTTAAGTGTAAATGACGCTAGATGACGCTGCGACTGAAAAAACTGGCAGTACTGCATTATTTTACTTTTTACAAGTTTGGTAGCAATAGCATTTTCGCAAAATATTTCGCAAAACTTATCTGCTGGCTGTATAATAACATCAGATATTCTTCTAGAAGCAGAAAATACCGCCACCTGTCTGTAATCCCAAACGTGTGGGGTTAAATTTGAAGAAACTTTTGAAAAAACAGTATTCAGCTTTTCACCGCAAGGTGTAAGTATAGTCTGTACCCACACATCTTACAAATGTGGCGCCATCTATCTGTGAATTTAACGCACATATCAAAACTAATGAAATAATTGTGCTGACCAGATGCGCATATGTTTTAATATATCGCCATATAGCTGATACTGATTACATGAAAATATTAATTTTAACAGCATTCTTATTCACAGTCATTTTTTCGATAAAATTGTGATATATATACAACATTTAAAGTACCATTGATAAAGAACTAAGTGACAACGGTGACACAATAGTGAGAAAAAATAGAACCATCACAACAAAACAAATTTAACAGGAGGGGGCGGGGGGTGGGGTGGCAAAAATAAGTAGATCACTATAAAGAAGATTTTATATAATCTAAAATAATCGTAATAACTTTAGACACACAACTGCATTCTCAGAGATAAATGGGGACGTTCAAACTGTATAGAGAATTCTAACACAAAACTAAGTTTTTTTATTAATAGTCTGGTATGAAAAAATAGATTTTTAGCCATAACTTTTGATTGGAAAGAGATATTGGGGTAATTTTTTCACAGAAATTATTTTTGAGTCTTGACTTTTTTGTAAAAAATATAAAAACAACATTTTGGAAAAAATAAATTTCGCGAAAAAAATCAAAGGGGTACCCTTGTTGTTTTGATGACAAAAGCAGTTAAATAATTTTTGCGCTTAGCTGGAAGAATTTTTGCAAATAAATGCTATGTCATATGAAAGGTAGCCAGATGTGCAATTTCTAATTGATTTCATTTTTACAACAACAACAATTTTTGAGTCATTTTTTGAGTAAAAAGTCAATATTTTGGACCTTTTTTGGCATACTCATAAAACATATATACACTGACAACGGTACAGTTCAACCTATTTTTGTGAAGTGATTTTATTGAACTTTTGAACAAAAAAAATTTGAATGAAATATATTAATGGACAGCGGAGATATTTGCATCGAAAGACCAAACTTTGATTTTCATGTCGTTTTTTTCTCATTCTTAGGTAACGATGTTTTATGAAAAAGTCGTTGTACTGAAAATTTCTCCAATTTTGAAGATATGTGAGTGTTTTCGATGTCAAAATAACAAAAAAATTTTAAAATTAAATATACAAAAATCTCCAAAAAAAGTTTTATAATAACAAAATTACCGTTAGTTGAAAAATTTCAGAGGGGGCGTGGCAAAAACTAAGTATGTAACATTTTAAGTTGGGATAAACTTAATATGTGTACCTAGTTTGAGCAAAATCCTAGTTTGAGCAAAAAATAAGTAGATCACTATAAAGAAGATTTTATATAATCTAAAATAATCGTAATAACTTTAGACACACAACTGCATTCTCAGAGATAAATGGGGACGTTCAAACTGTATAGAGAATTCTAACACAAAACTAAGTTTTTTTATTAATAGTCTGGTATGAAAAAATAGATTTTTAGCCATAACTTTTGATTGGAAAGAGATATTGGGGTAATTTTTTCACAGAAATTATTTTTGAGTCTTGACTTTTTTGTAAAAAATATAAAAACAACATTTTGGAAAAAATAAATTTCGCGAAAAAAATCAAAGGGGTACCCTTGTTGTTTTGATGACAAAAACAGTTAAATAATTTTTGCGCTTAGCTGGAAGAATTTTTGCAAATAAATGCTATGTCATATGAAAGGTAGCCAGATGTGCAATTTCTAATTGATTTCATTTTTACAACAACAACAATTTTTGAGTCATTTTTTGAGTAAAAAGTCAATATTTTGGACCTTTTTTGGCATACTCATAAAACATATATACACTGACTTAACGGTACAGTTCAACCTATTTTTGTGAAGTGATTTTATTGAACTTTTGAACAAAAAAAATTTGAATGAAATATATTAATGGACAGCGGAGATATTTGCATCGAAAGACCAAACTTTGATTTTCATGTCGTTTTTTTCTCATTCTTAGGTAACGATGTTTTATGAAAAAGTCGTTGTACTGAAAATTTCTCCAATTTTGAAGATATGTGAGTGTTTTTGATGTCAAAATAACAAAAAAATTTTAAAATTAAATATACAAAAATCTCCGAAAAAAGTTTTATAATAACAAAATTACCGTTAGTTGAAAAATTTCAGAGGGGGCGTGGCAAAAACTAAGTATGTAACATTTTAAGTTGGGATAAACTTAATATGTGTACCTAGTTTGAGCAAAATCCGTTGAGCCGTTTAGATTTGTATAAAGGCCAAACAAACAAACAAACAGAAAATGAGTTTTATTACTATAGATACTACATTAGAAATACCGAAATGTGACCTTAAAAATTAAAAAAAAAACAAAACTTCCTTAAACAAGTGGTACAAAATATCACAAAATTCTTACTTAGATATATTAAAATTTTGTACTACTCAATTTTTTTTTTCAATTTTAAGAAAATGTACAAAAAATACAGTGATGCTACCTAAGAAAAACCTGAATGTGATTTTAACAAATTTTAAAATAAAAACCTTTCTTCAACTAGCTGTAGAAAATAAAACAATGTTTGAAACACATAATTCTTCCATAGAAATACTAATATGTAATTTTAATAATACTAAAATAAATATTTTTTTTTAACTAACTGTACAAAATATAACGTGAAAAATATAAATATACAAACTTTTCTTAAACTAACTTTAAAAAATATTAAAAAATACTAACTTAGAAAAACTAAAATGTGGCCTTAAAGAATAAAAAAAAAACTCCATAAACAAGCTCTACAAAATATCACAAAAATCCTACTAAGAAATACTAAAATTAATAAACTATTTTATTTTTTTCAATAATTTTATAAACCTTCTGAGTAATATCATTTAATTTATTTTTTTAAAGAATTGATCCTAGTTTTTCAGAAATAAACAATAAATACTATCCAAACATTTAATCGAAACTGTGTTTTTTTTAGTATTTTAAAATCTTCTGCAATATTTTGTGTTGTAAAACAAGGCATAACTACTTTGAAACTTCGTATTACGTCTTCCAAAAAATTCATTTTCTAAGATTTGTCAATCCTGGGACTAGTCTTCCAAGTTTCCGGGTTTATGTTTTTTAAATCCCGAAATCCCAGGACTGCCGAAGCGTCTCGAAATTGGACTGATAAATGATTTTTTCCAAAAAAGATGAATCTTCTATTTCTTTAGTAAATAACTTTTACTATTTGAATACCTGCCACACTTCCATGGGATCGAAGCACAGAACCACAGCTGCCACGATTTTAATACCAAATCTTTTTTTGGTAAAAAAAAAACACATTTTCTCTCCTATTTTTTTCCCGCCATAAATAAGCACACTTTCGTTAATTATTGAATTCATTCATTTATTTGTTTGTTCCAAAAAACGTTTGCACAATTTTATGTGTAAATTTAAATTTAGCTTTAAGTACTAACTTTAATCTTAAATAAATATTTGTGTTCATTTGCTTAGAATTACATTGTCTACAACAATTGTTTAATATGTTTGTTGCTTGCTATTTTTTTATATATATTTTTTTTTTGTTAATGTTTAAATTTGATTAGACATTATTTATTACTTTAAAGAATTTTCGCAAATAATATACAAGGAAAACTAATTTTAACGCATTTACAAACGCACAGTTGGAATAGTTTTTGTTAATTTTTTGGTAAAATTTTTTTCATAATAATAATAATATTATTGATAATAATAATAATAGTCGTAATAATAATGATGATAATTAATTATAATCTGTTCAAATTTAATAGATGGTAACCTTTATACAATTTGGCCTAGGCTTAGTTAATACTTAACTAGTTAATAACTTAAAAACTAATTCATTCAACTAGCACTTTAATTCCACTTAAAATTATATAAGACGACTTTTTTTTCAGTATGAAAATCAATACATTTGTTCAATTATTCAAGTGTTTTTTTTTTGTTGCAGCCGTTAAAGTTGACATTTAAAGTTATTAACGCAAGTTTTTTTTTGCATTGTTACTTACATGAATTGTTTTAATTATAGTAGTTAAATATAATTTTAGGTTTTTGTATGAAACTACATACATATATACGCATATAAACTGATTTTGTGCAACTAATGCAATACTTGAAAAAAATTTCTGTTCCCTCAATGATAAACTTATTATTCGTTTTGTGTTTTTTTTCTTCGCTTTGTTTTTTTTTAAACTATTTATGTTGATTTTTTTCTATTCTAATTATTTTGATTTGTTGGTTAAATATGCTATGTTTGTATATAAAACCATTTTTGTTTAACATCTAGTAAATATGTATGTAATGAGCAGAAGAGTTTCGAATATTTTTTTAATTTTTTTGCATAATTTTTTTTATTTATGTTTATGAGCTTATGTACTTTTTTTATTTATTTAATTTTACAGTTTTGTAAATCAAAAATTTGATGAATGTTTGATGTTTGTAGTATTTTTGTTTAGTCATAAAATTTTTGTTATTTTTTTGTTAAAGTATTATGTTGTGGTTAGTTTTTAACACAATCTTATGTTTTTAGTTGCTTGCTTGTTTATCTGTGCTAGCTGTCAAACTGTCCAACCTATACTTTAGTGTTCAGTATAGTTTTCAATAATCACTCGATATAGATTTTGTTATTACGCTTATTGTTCTTTAAAAATTCGGACATTTTTTAAACATAAAACGCTTTAAAACTTCAAAGTTCCACAGTTAAAACCTTCCTACTTTCTTTTTGGCACAATAATTGCGCTCACATTGTTTAGTATCTGTTTCTGTAAATATTTCTGAACTCGTTCCGATACACCCCAATTCTACCATTTTTTTTTTTAATTGTGATCTATCTGAAAACTAGCTCTACAAGCATTTTTAAGCATTTATGTTTAAGGTTTTTTTTTATTTAGAATTTCACTACATTTTGCTTGTAAAAGATAATAAAAAAAAAACATGTATAAAACCTGTACAAAGTGGTTATAAAATCTATTTTTCTCATCGCATGTTATAATTGAAACCTTTCCTTACTAAATTGAGACGGAAAACTATATTCTGCGAAAAATTCCTTATAGTTCTAATTGACTTTTAAGTGACACTTAGAAAAATTTTAAAAAAGTTAAGAAATTTAGCAGCGTTTTGGCGCTGTAGTTGATTTATGTTTTATATTTGGTCGGGTTTGTTTTTTTGAAGATTTTTTTTTAATTTTTACAAATAAATGCAATAAAATTAAACAGGAAATAGTTTGGGGAACAAGGATGCTAAAGATAACGTTGTTGAAATCTGTATGTTTTAAGTTTGTCGGATATAACAAAGTTCTTATATTTTGTGAATATGTATTTTTGGAGTCATAGAAATTATCACACAAAATGAAAAACTCAAATTTAAACCTATTTGATGGGGCGTCCATTAACTACTTGAAACGTTTGGGGGTTAAGTCGAATCTCACTCACTCTCACGTGGGGGAGAGCGGGGTTCTCGCAAAGATGATGTAATTTTATCTCATTTTAAATGACTTACTTTTATTTAATAAGTATTTTATTGTTCGATTTTTTTCATTGTGATTTTAAACTACGATCTCAGTAGTTTTAAATACTATTCTCAACTAGTCCTAAATAAAAATAATTAAATAAATACGTTTTTTTAATAAATCCAATACAATGAAGCATATATTAACATATTTACACTGAAAACACGCATTTTGAACAATCTCATGTGAGATTAGAGGGGGGAGGGGGTCAAGCCAAATCTCACGATATCTCACTAAAAGGGAGGGGAGTCAAAAATCACAAAAATCACCTCACGTAATTAATGGACGACCCATGAGGTTGATGCTAAAACCCTTTAATTATTTTCTTGTTTTAAAACTCACACTTGAATAAATCTTATTAAAAAGGAAAATTAAAACAACTGATGCATTTTTATGTCAATCCCAATTGATTTCTCAACTAAAAACAATCTTTTCTAACTAAACACAAATTCTTTTTTCATTCGATTTTTCAAAGTTAAATCAAAGACTCAGTCGTTGATATCATTTCTAAATAACTCTACACCATATCCAGTAAAAAATAAAATATAAAATAAACTGGCCATTTCAGCCCTTGGAAGGACTTTGACCTAGCTTCTATTGATCAATTGTGTTGTGCGTGTTATTAAATGTTTGATCACAAATGATCGAGAACTGGACCTACGTGTGTTTTATGCCGACTCCGAACGGCTTATGTTCTCAAGAAGCTTTACATGGCAATTTATACTCTCTGAGGTTTGCCATTGTCTGCAGAGAGGTGACGACCGAACAGAAAAATTAATTCAATTGAAAAAACTTTTCTGTCTGAGCTGGAATTGAACCCGGGCTACCGCGGTTCTTTAGCTTAGGGGCCACGCACTCTACCCACTAGGCTACGGCCGTCACACACCATATCCAGTTGTTAGTCAAAAAAGATCAATTGAACTTCAAAAGAGATCAAATGATATTCAGAAAATATCTTTTAATATATTAAAAATAAAATCTACCAATATGATTATCGTTACCATTACAATTTCCAATACCATGCTTTAATTACTTAACTTCACTGAATTTTATTTATTTTCATGTACCTAACTATTTCATATATTTTAAATAGATGTATGTTAAGCCGGATCAAAATTTAGATTTTGCCGGACACCGACTCAAAAGTTAGAAACTATTTCGACATCATTTTTTTTGGGTCGGAGAAATCCACATGGAGTGGCTTTAGTTCTCCTGAACCCCTTTTTTTGGTCAAAAACAAATGGTTTTGGACTAGTTGGTAGCGTGTATAACTATTAATCGAATGGGTGCGAGTTCGATTCTCACTGATTACAAAGAATTATTTTTATTCTCTTGTTGTATTAGACGCAAGCAAAAAGCAACAACAATTCTAAGAAAAAAGTGTATGGAAAAAAGCGTCGTTTTTGAGATTTTTCTCAAGCAAGTCACAAGACGAGGCGTAGAAGGATTCGCTTCAAAAATCATGTTTTTAGCATGTAACTTTTATTTATTCTGAAAACATACCCCAGATAAGCAAAATAATAAATATTTCGAATGTACACAAACTTTGCTTAGTAAAAATTTTGAAATTTTTTTCTTTACAAACTCTTTTGAGACCCCAAAAAATCGATATTTGGTCATTTTCGGAAAGATGTTTTTTAAACGCCTGTAAAAGAAGTATTTTTCATTTAATTCATATAAATTTAAGCTTATTGGGAAGGTATTGAGTTCTCCTTTCCACTGATATATCGTAGAGTGTGGCTTAACCAACACTGAGTGCCACAAATATGTATATAATACATGATTTGAAGGGCTTTGATGATGAAGGGCTTTTTTCAGCTTAATTATTATTTTGGGTATGCATTCTGAAGAAAAAAAAAGTTACATGTTAAAAACATGATTTTTTGACCAAAAAAGGCGTTCAGGTACACCAAAAACGCTCCATGGGAATGTCTCCGATCTAAAAAAAAATTATCCGAAACAGTTTTTAAGAGTCCCTCTTACTTTTGAGTCGCTGTCCGACTGACTTTTTTCTCCATACAAATCGATCCGGCTTAATGTATACATATATACCAGTGATTCTCAAAATTAGCTCTCGAGCTAAGAGCTTTTTCAGCCATGTATGCATATATAAATTCTGTCGTCGCTTTCGGTTTGCAGGCAGACTCGAAGCAGGTAGGGGCAAGTCGCCTTATTTGCTAGAGTTAAATATAATTACGTGGTTATCGAATACCCAAAAGAATAATATAAGAAAGCGATGCATAGTGCTATTATAAGTATTTGCTAAAATTTTTTAATTTACGAACGTAGCGCTTTTTAACCACCTTCAAAAAAGAGGAGGTTTTCAAGTTGTTTGGTTTTTTTTTTTAAATTTATGTACATCGATAACTCCTAAAGTACTTGCCCGATTGCCGCAATTTCTTGCCAACAATTAGAGACATTGGACGCAGAGGTTCCCGTCTGTGGGCGGTATTCGACAAAGGGGTGTGGCAATAATAGAAAAAGCTGTAACTCGAATAATATTGACACTAGGACACTGAAATTAGGTATAAGGGTAGGAATAATTATGAAAATGTACGGTCAATAAAGTGGGGGGTATTTGGCAAAAGGGCGTGGCAATGTAAGAAAAATACTGTATCTCAGTTATTATTGACACTAGGGTACTGCAATTTGGTACAGGGGTAGGAACATTATTACAAATTACGTTCAAGAAAGTGGGCGTTATTGGACAAAAGGGCGTGGCAATATTAGAAAGATACTATCTCGAATAATATGGACACTAGGGTAATACAATTCGTTACAAGAATGTGTACAATTATTACAAAACACTATGAAGAAAATGGGCGGTAATATACAAAGGGCGTGTCACTTTTAGAAAAACACTGTATCTCAGTAATATCGACTCTAGGGTACTGAAATTTAGTAAAGGAGTAGGCGCAATTATTACAAATTATGATCAAAAAAAGTGATTGTATACGACAAAGGGCGAGAAAATCTCAGAATAGCACTGAAACTCGAATAGTATTGACACGGAAATTCGGTACAAGAATAGGTAGAATTATAACAAAACACAATCAAGAAAGTAGGTGGAAATATTCAAAGGGCGTGTCACTATAAGAAAAACACTATCTCGAATATTAAGACTAAGGTACCAAAATTCGTTACAAGAATGGGCAAAATTATTGTCGTAATTTCTAAAAAGGAAGAAATAAAAACTTTTTAACAAAAAAAAACAAACTTCAAAACCACTGCAAAGTAAAAAATAATGTTAAATTACTTTTCACATTAATTCTTGCTCAAATTTGATAATTTATTTATATATATTATTAAATTGGAAATCTTATTACTATAATTTTTTTTCTTTTCTGTTTTATTGTTTTTTTCATAGAAGCAATCATTGTTTTCGTACACAGAAAAAACAAATTTAATGAACAGCGTACGTTAAAATTAATTCATTGATTTTAATGAAAAAATCATTGAATTTTATTGAATTTCTCATAGTTTTTAACGTACTGTTCATTGAAATCAATGAATTTATATTCATAAAAAATATCTAAATAAATATCAATGATTTGTTTTCATTATTTTATTGGACTTTTCATTGATATCAATGAAAAGTACATTGATTCCAGTTGTAAATCAAATTTTAACGAACCATACATTGATTTTTAATGAACAGTTCATTGAATTCAATGTTTAGGTCGTTAAATGCAATGTATAGTTCATTGAATTTAATGTATAGTTCATTGAATTCAATGTATTGTTCATTGATTTTAATGTATAATACATTAAATTCAATGTATAGTTCATTAAGTTCAATGTATACAGTTCATTAAATTCAATGTATATTAATTTATTTCCTTCCCAATTTTGTTTGAAGTGAAACGCGAAGTTGTGAAGTCGTGTGGCAATTGTGTGTGTAAATTTTAGATAAAAGGTGATAATAAATTAAATTAAAAGTGAAGAAAATGTTGTGCTTTGAATGTAAAAGAAAATTTAAATCTGTTGAATTACTATTAGTTCACATAAAAAAAAATCATATCATATCTGCTAATAGTGTTTACCGCTGTTGCAATGAAATTTGCAATCTAGTATTTAGTAATTTTTCAGCCTTTAAAAAACATTTATGTGTTGTGCATAGTCTTGATACAAAAACAAAAAATTGCTAATATCTAATCGTAATCGCAATTTAACAGCTGTGATATAATTGAACGAAAAAAGATCTCATTAAATTAAAAATAAATATATTATATTCATTTATAATATCTTCTAGATTGATAAAGATTTCTCCGTCGCTTTCGGAAATATACCTGGCATTTTAAGTGACTGCTGCCATCATTTTCAAAAAATGTTTACATTTTTAAAGGATGAAAACCACATAAAAGATAAAGCTGTGCGGGCAAAGTTGGCAGAAATTGAAGATTTCACTTATTACAGTGGTAAGCTTAATTTTTCGCGAGGCTAAATAAATTAATAGTTATTTTTTTCAATTAATATCTTTCCAGACAGTACTGCTATGAAACTTCTTTGGAGTCTTCATGGGTATTTAATGCCCACTCAAAAAGTATGCAGCAAGGACAACTTTGGATAAAAACTTTCCTAAAGCATACAATTACCAGTTCCCAAGAGGCATTCGTTTTTGTTGGAAGCAGCATCCAGGAAGTCGAGGAACATATTGAGTTTTTAAAAACTAAGGGCGAAAATACTCAACTATTAATCCTTGCTGTTGGAGAGAAGAACTTCTCCTCATTCCAACAACTTTATGTGTTCATGGATGGTGTAAAAATTTTAATTTGCTAGTTTTATTAGAGCCGTAGATGTGTGCTTTAAAATTTTTCAATTATTTCAATTAAAATATCCTGCGGCATGCACTCTCGTGTGGGAGTTTATTGCCGTATATTTTTATAAATTTAAAAACTATTCAAAATCTTTAAAAATTTGTATATTAATGACTCTTTAAAATAAAAAAATATTGTTTAAATTGTAATTATTTCCTAATTTTAAAAATGTTTAGAGAGGGATTAGAAAATAATTCGTTGAATTTAATGTATAGATCATTCATTCCAATGAACTAAATACATTAAATTTAATGAAATATACATGGAATTCAATGAACTGAATACATTAAATTTAATGAACTGTACATTGAATCCAATAAACTAAATACATTAAATTCAATGAACTTAATGCATTAAATTCAATGAAATAAACATTAAAATCATTGAATATATATATATACATTAAATTCAATGAACTATACATTGAATTCAATGAACCTTACATTGAATTCATTGAACTTCACATTGAATTCAATGAACTATTCATTAAATTCAATGAAAAAATCATTAATTTTGGTCTTTTTTTAATGATCGTGTTCATTGAATTCAATGAAATGTACATTGATATTCAAGGAACCATTCATTGAAAATCACTAAGTTTAATGAACTATTCATTAAAGTATGAAAAAAATTCATTGAAATCAATGACCACAGTTCATTGGACCAAAATCAATGAATAATTCATTGAAATTAACGCACCTTTTCATTAATATAATGTACCTTTTTGGTTCAGTGTAGTTTGCAAGTTTAAATCAGTTTAATTTTATGTTAATTTTGTTTTATAAGTAACTTATGTCTACAATAGACTTTCTAAAAACTGGCGAAGAAAATATATAACAAACAATAATAATAATGTATAATAAACAAATAATCTATTTTAACATAATTTCATAATTTTTTAATTCACGTCAATTTATTATTTTTCTACATTAAGCTTTCAAAATGTTTTAACTTCTTTTATTTCTTTCAGTGAAAAGCTTTAAACGTTACACATACATGCAAGCAGTTTAAGTTGTCATCACTGATGCATACATATTTAATTATATAAAAATAAAATACATAAATAAATCCATTGCATGTACCTACATAAATAAAATAAAAAATAACAATGGTATTAAAACGTACATGGAAATGTTATATAAATGTAAGGATCAAAATAATTTAGTTCCAAATCATTAAGAAAGGTAAATTAAATTTTTTAAACATTAATTTATTTTTCCTAAATTTCAATTGCCCTTTTTTTAAGTTCAATTGACATTTTCTGAAATTCAAATAAAATTTAAGAATTACATTTGATTTATTCTGAATTTCAAATCGAATTTCAATTGATTTAGTCTGAACATAAGCATTAAGAAATGGTGGTTCACTTTTCTTTTAATTTGTTGCAAAAATGTTTATACTACAATGAAACGGCAACTTTGTTTGACACATTTAAGAATGTCCTACCTGTAATAACACTGAAAAGTGAAGAAAGGCAAGATCATAAGGTTAGTCCTAACTGATTCCTGTGATATCATATATTCTTTTAAAAAAAGTATGGGCATTTGATAACTTCAGAATAAACAGTTGATTCAAAAAGTTGCCTGCATTTAAATTAAGCGGTTCGAAACTTGAAAAAATGTTGAGCATAAATAGTCGGTAATATTTGTAGGTATAATTAAAAGCCTGAAAAGATTTAGGTTTCGAAAATATGCATGTGCATACAAATATGCATTTTCAGAGTACCCGTGAAATCTGGAGGTAAATTGCCGAACAAAGTTAGGGTCCAGTTGGTTTGGTTTTAAAATTAAAATTATTAATATACCTATTAGGCTGGGCGAACGATTTACAAACCTATGTTGCCTGGTCGATTTTCGGATCCAGCATGAAAATTTATTAAAAAAAAAAAACAAAAGGGGGTCGATAGGGGTGCACTTTACTCTATCACATCATCAATTTTCGACATTTTTTCTTTAGGATTTTTTTGTTTAAAAATTTTTTGTATATAAACGTGCACAGCTAGAGCAGAACTGATGCCAGAAATTAAATCCTCGTACCCTATTCGACCTAACATTGGTCTCACATTTATACGTTTTTATACAAAAATTTATCGCCAAAAATTCCTATAGAAAAAATTCACAAAATTCAAGACATAATCTTAACGTTGGTTCGTATGTATTTTTGGCCAACATGGCTGAACAACTGAAGCTATCCCCCTTGTATTCACAACATGTGTTCGTGGGGTCATCCGAATTTTTTTTTGTTTTAGATCTCCCTAGGTGGCGCTGTGGTCGATTTAAAAAAAAATATATATTTATAAACCGATAAGCGCTTTTCCGAATAATTGAACAAAAAACCGATTAACTGGTTTTCATTAATGAAATTTTACTTAAAATTAAACAAAAATCTAGCATAACATTAAAAAATTTTTTAAAAAAAGTAAAACAAATGGTTGAACTTTGGTTATTATGGGCATTAAAGTGGATCGTTTTGTTCAGGGGTAAAAAAACACTTTTTTCGACAATCATATTCTGGGAGCTGGATTCAAGTTTTTTCGGTTTTTTCGCCGTAAGTTTTTATCAATCTAAAATAACTACCCAAAAGTTGGCTGCAAATGAAAGGTATCTTGAACCTCAAGGTTGTAAATAGGAAGATGGTTAGATTCAAGAAATTTTTTAGTGCAACAGTGTTCAGAATTCGGTTAACATTTTGGGTATTTTTTCACTAAAATCTCTAAAAATTTGCCATTTTTCAGTAAATTTGGAAAAATTAAGTATTGTTCAAAAAGACTTGGTGTAATCTATTGATACATAAAAAAAAAATAAAAAAATCAAAACAGTGGAATTTTTTTAAACTTTTTTGGAAAGTATTTTTGAAAGGGTATTTTTCACAAAAATCTATAAATCCACTGATTTTCAGTAAATTTTAGAAAATTTACTATTTTTAAAATGGTGTGACTTCCCAGTAAAAAACCATGCGATCGCTCCTATGAGGAGCAACAACAGAGCGCTCTTTTGCTGTTTTATTCTATCAAAAAGTGAGCACTTGTGCTCTTGTGCTCCTTTACTGTTTACTAAAAAATCAATAGGCGAGCAATCAATGAAAAAAAAAGCACATAAAGTGAGGCATGTGCTTTGTAAGAAACTCGATCATTATTTGCTGTGAAAAATCAGTCATTTTAGTCTAGTGGAGAGTGCGCTAGACTAACAATCCAGAGGTCCCTGGTTCGACGCCGGGTTCGGGTATGGTTCTTTTCACTTTCTTTGTTCTTTCCTACATGTAAGAATTATGGAAAACTAAAAATCCACAGCTAAATTGTGGGAAAATGTAGAATTAAAGGACAGGAACAACTAAAAGCTTGCCGAGGTTAAGGCATAACACACACTAGCCTCGGTTAAAAGCGATTGAAAGCATTGTCTTTCACGTCTGTTTCGTCTAATCAATAATTCACGTATGGTTCCAATCAATTCCTCTAGTTAATCTATCCCTTTCCTTTCACGTCAAAGACCAAACCTTGTTTGTATAAGACGCAAAAAAAAACAAAAAAATATTTTAAATGTTCCTTTGCTGATCCATTTGGATCATTTATTGATCGCTCCTTTTGAGCTCCTCTGGGATGTTAAAGGGAGCGCTACCCTTCCTAGGACATGCAATGTTAAAAGAGAACACAAAATACACCTAGCTTGGATCAATAAGGAGCACTCCACTGCTCCTCAGGGAGCACTCCCAGATCGCTCATAGGATGATCCACTTTTCTGTTGGGTTTGAAGAGGAATTAACATATTTATAGCGAATGAACAGCAAATTTATAGCGATTTTAGTGAGAAGTACCCAAAATGTTGACCGAATTCTGAACACTGTTGCACTAAAAAATTTCTTGAATATAAAAATCTTCCTATTTACAACTTTGGTGTCTCAGATACCTTTCATTTGCACCCATTTTTTAGGTAGTTATTTTAGTTTGATAAAAAGTTACGGCGAAAAACCCGTTGTTTTTTGGTGAAAAAGTGATTTTTTAAAATCAAAACCGCTGGATGACGGTTCCACCGATTTCGATATCTTTTAGGATTTAAGATCTACTTGAATCCAGCTCCCAGAATATGAGTGTCGAAAAAAATGTTTCTTTTTTTATCCACCTTCATGTACATATAAAAATTTAAATAATGATGTATTTTGATAAGAAACAAATATGTAGAACCATGGCAGAATAACCAGGTAGGCTCACTAGAAACATGCTCTCTACGACAAATAAAACAATAACAAATGCGTAGCTATAATGTCAAAATATATTTTGTCAATTCAAAGCAGCCGTACATAGCGACACAAACAAATTGGTTACTGAACATTCTAACTAGTAGTCAAATGAAAATTTTATTAAAATTTAATTTTTATTTGATTTGTTTATAGCCAAAATACAATTAATTCTGTATTATAACTATAAACACAGCTCATTTTATTAAATTTGTAATGATTTTAATAATATTTCTTATATTTTCACACAAAAAATCTGGGTACTCGCTTTATTTATACGGTTACGAGTAAATTATACATCCATATGGCTGAACGAATAAAAATAAATTGTCAATAGTGACATTATAGCTACGCCAATGTTTTGCTCTCGTTTTTTGCTCTCCGAATTGCATCTACCTGGTTATTCTGCCATGTGTAGAACATAAGATAACTGAGAATACATTTATAATAAGGGTATTCACTTCGTTGCTGAAAATTCCGAAATTGCAAATTATGCAAAAAGTTAAGTGCAATTGTTGTTGTTCTGGTTTTCAGAAGTTTTCTTAAATTTCACCATCTATTGAGTTGATGATGAGTCGTCGCAAACTTGCGAAGAAAAGATCTGTTCAATTACCATGAGAAGATTTGTTTTATGAGGGTGAGTCATTAGGGGTATTCACGATTCAATGCAGTTGCCAGTGCTGTTGAGGACTTGTGCTCTTTACAAAAACAAAATACACGTACGTCAAAAATCTGCATAAGTGCTTTTCTGCTGTAGCCTAAATCTTGAGGACTTGAGCAGTTGTGCACTTGTGTGCATTGAAAAATTTGACAGCTTTGAAATAGTGATGGTGGTGCGTCACAAAAGCCTAACTTCACAACTACACAAGTCCTCAACTGCACAGACAAGTGCACTGAATCGTAAATACCCCTATTCAAAATATTTAAAATTTAATAAGAAGACTAGTTGTCAAACTTTGTCTTCGTATTTATCTAAATACGAAGACAAAACTATCTAGTTTTAAGTTTTACGATGGAAAAATCTTTGCAGGTAAGTTTCTGATTAGATTTTAAATCAATTACTTAAATATTTCACTTTTAGAAACCTAAGCGAGATTCCAACCAGCATTGGTTGGTCCGATAATGATACGGCGCACAGTGTTATGAGTGCGGCCATAATTCAAGAAAAAAATGCTTTTAAAATACAGAAAAAAGTATACACGTTGAGAGAGCATACTTTAACTAAGTGTTATCCAAAATATTTCTCCAAAATTTGTATTTTTCTAGACACACGACACCTTGAAAGTTGGGATTTGCAAAGATAACTTATGCATACATGGCATATGCATACTTTGAAGAATTTTCTTAATTATGTGATATTTATTCAACCTCTTAATTTATGACTTTGGGTTATAATCGGGCTCAAGGTCATTTTAATATAAAACATAATTGTATTTGTTTTTATTATTAATTTTATGTCGTCCAATATTTCGAACTCCACCGAAGTTCATCTTCAGGGACACTGTATTTTAACAAAAATATATAAATATTTTATAATTTTAACATACTGAAACGGCAAACTAAGAAACCTACATATTAAACATAAAGTTTAACACTTAACAATTTGGTAGACAGACGTACAGGAAGACAAAACAAACAAATATTGCCTTTAACTATATTTCAGCATCCGCTATATCGCCATTTTAATCGCGAAATAAAATTAATAATAAAAACAAATACAATTCTGTTTTATATTAAAAAGTGACCTTGAGCCCGATTATAACCCAATTTTCTTAATTTTCTTAATACGAAACAAAAAATTAAATTGTATTTGTCTGGAAAAATATTTTTGCTTTTTTTTTATTGCAGTGATCGTGATACCGGTACTTTAATGAAGTGGTCTCTGACAAATAAAATAACTAATAAGCTTTAGAAGTGATTTTAAAAAAGTAGGAAATAATACCTCTAAAAGTTATACCTCTAAAAGTTTTAAGAAATAATAAAGTTATAAAGAAAGTATACCTCTAAAGTTTTTAATATGTTATTTTTGTAATTATAAATAATTGTATGTAAGAAAAATTAAATCAAAATAACTGCAAATCTTTACAAAACTGAATTTTTGTTGTGATAACTTTTAATGTTTTTCCATTAAAGGATCAACAGACATTGTTTAAGTATTTTTTTGCAATAGCTGATTTAGAAAATATACATAAATTATGTTCGTAAGGAAATATAGAATTAGAGCTAGCCGTTAACAGTTTGTAAATACCTTTTATTTTTTATGTTCCCGTTATCGGTATAACTCTTTTATTTGACCAAATAGTGAAAATTTTCTCCAACTTCGAAAGCGATTTAAAAAAAAAATTAAGTAGTACCTCTCCAATTTTTTTTATATTTTAATTCTGAAAGTATGAAGAACATTTTACAGAAAAAAAAGCTTGAAATAACTGCAAATCTTTAAAAAAACTGCATTTTTTTGGAAGTATCTTTTCAGTAAATTTTCGAGGTTCTGCCAAAAATAACAAAAACATTGTTGACGTTAATTATTAAAGTAAATACGGTTCAGGGAAATAACGCCCAAAATAAAAAATTAAATAAGGCCCAAAAATTGTCCATACAAATTTGGGCGTTATTTCATAACGAATACTTTTTGACCCAGCTCTGGTAATACTGCTTTGTAACTGTAAAAAATAATCTGTCAAACAAAAAACTTTCCATGGATTCACAAATTCGTGAGCAGTGATTGTGTACTTGATAGTGATAACTTGGGCTAGGAATCTCATGCAAATGCATATTTTTACTGGACATCCTGAAATGGAAATGGTTAAGTTATCTTTACGAATCATAAAATTTCCCTCAAAATGGCATTCAATCGTTAGTGCAAATTTTTGCATATTTTGCAATAAATGCATGGTTTTGCATATTTTACAAAAAAATGCCTGTTTTTGCCTATTTATTGTGCATATTTTTGTATATTTAAAAAAAAATGCATACTGTTTTCGAGTAAAATTCGAGTTATAGATTAAAATATCAGGTAAATAATTTAATTATTGTCTGCGAAGTGATTTCTTTCGAAAATTGTTGACGTTGGAATATCTTCATCAGATTTATCACTTTCAAATAGTCGTTAAGTTAATAAGCATCTGCCTATACTATGTATGAATACTATAAAATGAGCCACTCTTACCTTGCAGTTTCAAAAAATCTCTTTACTTACACAAAACATATACCAACAAAATGCCTACATACCATAACTTTTATATCTCTCGACGCAAGCTCACAAAGATGCCATGCAAATTTGTTCATGCTGTCGCAGCGCGATGCTCCGACGAAGTCAATTTTTCGAATACAACACACAGAAATATTGAAGTTGTTGTAAGTGAGATGGATTCGAGTTATGGATATGATTATGCATGAAAGTCTTCCTACTACATATGAGTTCAAGTTGAAGAAAAATTCGAGTTAGGGAAATTCGACTTAAAGGAAAATGTCTTGAGAGAGCAAAAAACACGAATACGACTTCGAGTAGTGGAGCATTTAGAGTTAGGGTAGTTTCACTGTATTTATCATAGCAAAATTTAGAAAATATTTAACTATACAAAACAAAATTACAAAAATTAGAAAAAATTTTTTATTGCATATTTTACCTGTTTTTTACGCATTTTTTATTTTTTTGTGCATGAGATTCCTAGCCCTAGTGATAACAAAAATTTAAATAATAAAATACATCTCGAGAAAAGCACATTTGTTGATAACAAGTTACCAACTAATCGTGACATAATACAATATACCGCTACCTTGATTTAGAAAGGCCCTTACTCATTTTTTTTCAAAATAAATTTTTTTACAGATTTTTGCAAAAAAAAAATTGCTTTAGAAAAAAAATTGCTGCAAAAATATTGCTACAGCATTGAATTGGTTATTGTCTTAAATAAAAAATCCATTTCAAGAAAATTCGGACCCGCAAAATTATAATTTTTATTCAGCCCTATTCCAGAATCCGTCGTAATGAATTTCCGAACGTAAAGCTACGCTACGAATACGACAAATTTGCTAATCCAAAATCCGAACGAAACTTCCCCTTTTCAAACTTACTTTCGGGAGTTCGAAAACAACTGGTTTCAACAGCAGACAAATAAAAAGAAAAAGTTTCGTTCGGAATTTGGATTAGCAAATTTGTCGTATTCGTAGCGTAGATTTACGTTCGGAAATTCATTAAGACGGATTCTGTAATAGGGCTGATTGCGAGATTCCATCAACCCTTTGGAAATGGATTACGAAACGTAAGAAATGCACTAAATAAATTTCAACTAACATATTCACAAATTTAAATAAAAATAATTTAACTTTTTAACCAAAAATTAATTTTAAGTTTTATTTTACGACCTAATTCTATAAAAATTTTATTGTTTTCTTTTGTCGTAAACAAATCCGTCGAGGCAAGGCTTTCGTGAAAAAATCCGAAAAACAGCTGTCAAAAGTTGATACATTCGGAATGTGTAGTTGCAATGCTACCAATGTAAGAATGATCGAATTCGATTCGGATTGTAGAATACTTTATTACGAATCCGAAAGAAAATTTACGCTACGACGGATTCTGGAATAGGGCTGATTAAGTTTTTTCCATCTCCTGTAAAGTAACAAAAAATGAGTTAGGGCCTTTCTATATTAAGGTAGCAATACTCTTGTTAAAAATCAAGGTTCACGAAGTGAATAAGTTTTTCATTTTCAACCACCCTTTAAACCAAGTTGGAGCGTTCATAATTCGGACTCTGAAAAGAGCCTTATTGTAGGGGATTTTATGAGTTCCCTCTTTTTTATGAGTTTTTAAAGAGTATTTTTCGTATTTTCATAACGTACACTCCTGAAAATAGAATATTTTGGATTGTTTTTAAGTACTTCAGTTAAGGGCTCTGAAAAAACTCGAATTTAAGTGTTTTGTGCAAAGCCTCCTGAATATGAGCTTATGTGTATTTTTTGTATTTACAAAAAACGAACTCCTAAAAACATTCCAATTGGAAGCATTTTCGGAGTAGAAATTTAAAGAAAAAAGCATGCTTTTGAATACTGTTCATTCACTTGAAATTTTTCTCGGTTTCGTAATTGTGTTTAAATAAGATGAATTTAAGTACAACTTTATATTTCAGCAAAGGAATAGCGGTTTATTTCAAGGAGTAATCCATTTTTTGACACTGTTTTTAGAAATAAAATTTACGCATAGTTGAAAAACTCTGCTTTATTCCAGCACGTGAAGAGTGACCCTCTTTAAAGAACTTTGCTGTTTTTTGCCACTTTATGAAACCATGAAATTCTAAATAAGTGTCATAAAAGAGTCTTTTACGATTCTTATTGATGCTCATAAAGAGTGACCAAATTCAATGGAAAACAAGCTAATTTCGGACTTTTATGATTACTTTATGAAGAAAAAGAGGCCAACAATAGGAATAATATTTTAACTCACATTGATGCCTCTTAAGAGCGACCACTTTCAAAGAAAAACTAGCACCTTTTTGAAACTTTTAAGTCTATTATGATTTTTAAAATGTCAATATATGACTCATAAAAGAGTCTTATAGGAGTCCGAATTAATTAATTTCACCACTAATTAATAATTTAATTAATAAATTTAAATAAATTAATTTAAGTATCATTTTGCACTCTTATTTGAGCACTTAAAGGGGAACCACTTTCAAAGGTAAAGCTGCCCTTTTATGAAACTTACAAGAGCGTAGGCTCCTACGAATGAGTCATAAGAGTCTTAAAAGACTCATGGTTTGCAGTGCAACAAAATTATTCAAATACCAGGTAAATATTTTGAAACAAAAAACTGTATATACAGTGATGTGAAAATAATAAGGACACCTGTATTTTTATATTTGTGGTGATTCTGTTTGATTGGGCGAGTAAAAATATGCAAGGATGATGTTCAACCCCACCCGCTTTGGCAGCTAGAGAAGAAAACTTGAAAATATGTGTCATTACATTTTACTCCATATTTTATTTATCTCTAAACCGATCACCAAAGTCAATAGCACCTTGAACAAGAGACTACATGCATGACCTTCAAACCAATCATACAAAAACCTTTTTCTAATCGTACCACACTAAAAGCTAACTGTTTTACGTGTGGTCATTTAAAAGGAAAAAGTAGTTCTGTTTGCATTGAGTACTATGACAAAATCAAAAACCAAGTCCATAGAAAACTTTATCATAAAAAATTACATCATAAAAATTATCAAAAAATTTATTTAATAATCGAGATATTTATTATCAAAGTTAAGTAAAAAATTTTTAGAATTTAGTTGCTCATAAGTTTCTTAAATGTGGCTTTATGCAAAATGTTTTATAAACAATTTTATGCAAATTTGATTTTCTTCTCATATATAAACTTCGGAAATCGGCTAAGAGATACATTAAATATGGAGTAAAATGTAATGACACATATTTTCAAGTTTTCTTTTCTAGCTGCCAAAGGGGGAGGGGTGAATCTCATCCTTGCATATTTTTACTCGCCTAATCATGTTGTGCTCATTACCACCTTTATCATGTCATATCATTCTTAAAAATCGAACATGAAATAACAAAGTTATAAAACGATTTTGGCGGTTTTTAGCGAGTGGAAGAGACGAAAATTTTGAGTGTCCTGAGATTATCTCGAGATAAGCTTTCATATGAGTGCCGGTCTTTTGCAACTTTTTTTTATGGCAACGCCAACATCCATGCAAAGAATTTACAGTGTGATTTTGTTTTCGAATCGCATTTGGTTTTCGAATCGCGCTAGAGTAAAGGCTTGATTACCCAAGCGTAACGTGAGGTGGCGCAGCGGGATGTAGCGTAGTGCGACGTTGCCTCGAGGATAAGCGATTACCGAAATCGTAATCCAACGTAGTGCAGGCGGCGTAGTGCAGGGCACTCATTTTATTCTAGAAGGCTTATTTACTTCTCCTCGTCAATAAAAGATTGCATTCTTTCTTATATAGTATTAAAATTTACAAAAATGTGAAGTTAAACAAATTTTTTCGCTTGTAACACAGCTGTCGAACTACCAAAAATCGTAACGTTGCGTAGAAATCTATTTTCTACAGACTTCTACGCTGCGTCACGCCACGTTACGATTTCGGTAACGACTTGTACACATTTATCATTAAACAGATTTTAGCTTGACAATTGGCAACGTCGCGCTACGTTACCTTACGCTTGGCTAATCCAGCCTTAAGGCTTGCGCAGGAATAGCGACCGTGTAAAAATATTTTAAGCATTTCGTTTTCACTGAAGACGAAGTAATAAATGCTTTTCAGTCTAAATAATTTAGAAGGGGAAAATTCTAAAAATTAAATTTACTATTCAATTGAAAATTCATACTGTTCCGGTTGATTTCGGCAATGGACTCATTTTTGATACACTATAAAAATAATGATGAAAACACAAACATAAAAGAAACCAAGACAAATCAGGATGAATATTAATAAAAAAATAAACAAAAGAACAAAACCATATCTTTGTAATATCAAATAATATATATTTTCTCAAATTAATTTCGTTTTATAGTATGTGCAGCTTTTAAATTCGTAATGTTTTTTTACAACATTTCGTTAGTTTTTTGTGTTTAGGGTCTTAAACTTAAAAAGTAATTATTAAGAAAAACAATAAACTAGGTATATTAAATAATATGATGATTGATTTAAACTAACGTAAAAAATAAAACTAATAAAACAGTACTAGACGTCTTTGAATGATGTTGTTATTTGTTTGTTGTGGTTTTGTTGTTGTTGTTGAGTTAAAAACTAACCATTATTATGAATAAAAAAATATGCTAATTGCGACGAGTTAAATTAATTTTATACTTAAAATGATTAAGATTAGATTACACTTAAGTGCAAAAGGAATTTAAACTAGTTAAAAAAAAAATTGTTAACTATAAAAACTGCATGGATTTTTAAGTGCATACATTTTGGCTTAAAAAATATGCTAAATGAAGGTGTTCATAAAAAAAATATGTGTAGTTGGTAGATATATAGAAATATATATATATATATTAATATCTTTTGTACATTTTATAATTACAATGCTTAGTTCAGAGAATATAAATATTTAATAAATAAATATGAATGTCGAAAAATTTAAACATTTGGCGAATACACAAACATTGAAGGTATAACAAAAGAAATTTTGGAAATTTTGTTTGGTTATGGAATAGGAATAGCTTGAACTAACAAAAGCTTCTTGGAGCGTGAGAGTTAGAAAAATCTTTGTTTTGTTTTTTGATTACTTAAAAAATGTTTTGAAAATCAGTCAACGAAAAATAATTTAATAAATATCTATAGCAAAATTTAGAAAATATTTAACTATACAAAACAAAATTACAAAAATTGCATGACGGAATTTTATTTAAAGGCTATAAAAGAGTAGACAAAACAATGATTCTAGCTTTATGCTTTAAAATTGCTATCTAGTTGTTGCTTACTTTTCATGTCTTGAAATTAAAAGTAAAATGTATGTGCATCAGGTTGGTTCGCCATTTTTTATTTATTATTATTTAAAAAAGTTGTGCTGCGATGGGATTGATTTGTGCTGTCAAGTTGAACGCTATGGAAAAAATGTTCTCATAGTAAACGTTTCAATGTGAAGTTAGCTCCGACATTTGTTATTTTCAGATATTCGAACAAAGTGCTGTGCTGTGTTCGAGTTGTGCTATCATGTGCTGTAGAGCGATGTAATTTATGTTGCGAAATAAATTTTTTTTAGTCTTTCTATGAAACATTGCAACAGCACAACTCGAGCACTTTACAGCACAATTTCTTAGTTTAAAAAAAAAAAACATATAATGATGTAGCTCGATCGTTATAACATGCAGCGCACAATAGCACACATCGATCACAATGCAGCACATATTTATATTGTAAAAATTTATTAAAAATTCTGAAACTAACGTCATGCACATCAGATTTTAATATTCATTGTAAATTTGGTTTAGTTTTGAGTTTACCATGTTGTTTTTTTTTTTTTGTATTTGTTTGTTTTATTTGTTTAGTTTTTTTTTTGTTCGTGTTATTAATACAAGTTTTGATATTTAAAAAAATTATGCTACTGCCGTACAGTTCTAGATGAACTAACTAAAAATAGTATAATTAACATTACTCATATCATATGTTTTCTTTTGTTTAGTTTATTTCCCTAGCCTTAGTTTGCTAACGTTCATACATACATACATACTTTAATTTAAATTGTTTAACTATATCTTAAGAATAATAATATTTTAATTGTTCAAAGAATGAAACATTTCCATTGAATGAATTATTTCAACTTCCATATTTACATATTTTCACTTTATTTATTTTTTTTTTTTTTTTATCATTAAAAGCTAAACATGCAAATAAATCATTATGTGCTGTTGTATTTACTTTTATAACTTTACACAAGTTGACAGATAATATTTAAAATAATTTTGCAATACATATTGTTTTCTTCTTAACATTGAATTTGTTTTTTATAGCTTTTAATACATATGTACATGTTTTGCTATATATATCAACAATATTTAGCACAGTGAAGCGTGTAAAGTAATATTTGTTTTATATCTCAATTTTACAACGCATGCGCACTGCTCAGCGTTCATTATTTTTTTATACTTTTTTTACTTAATTTAGCTTAAGTTATAATTTATTTTAGTTTTAATTTTCATTTATAAATAACACTACATTTTTGCAATAATACATATTGACTTACATATTAGTTTGAATTTTGAAGTTGTATGTGTTTATCTTCCTTTAATGGTAATTTTTTTTTTATATTACGTAAACAGTGTGTGTTGCAATGAGCTGAAACTGAAGTGAGAAAAAAGTTCAGCTCAGCTCAGCTTAGCTTTATCTTTACTATTTACAGCTTTTTAAAGTAAATTCTCAATAATACAATGCAATGAGCGCATGCGCGTTGGTTTTAAACTCTAAATTCAATCAATCAATCAATCAATAATACGTACAAAAATAATACATTTAGATAAAATCAGCTGTCCTGCTGGTGCTGTCGCCTTCTGCTTGCTGTCTTCCGGTTAAAAAACTCCCGGCGTTTAAATGCAGCGTGTTACCGTTGATTCTTACGCCTCTATTTTGGAAGTTGTCTACTGATGCCTGGAATTTTATTTTAGGGATTTAAATGATTTGGTGCCTGGTTCTGACGCCAATTGGAAGTTGTTTGGTAGTTTGGTTGGTAGTTAGATGTGTGTGTGTTTTCTTTACATGTTACAATATTGGAAGACCCCTTTGTTTGGAAGCTGGTTAAATTGATTGAGTTTACACGCATAAAATCTCTGTTCTGCTTTACAAACTAGATATCGTCTACTATGATGTCATCCCCATCTTACTTTTGGCCCGCATTAAGCTATTGCCGCCGTCAAGTAGTAAAGATCCATCAGCGTTTGTACATTAATTGGCAAACAGGAGAGCCTATCGTGCGTATTTGAATCCAAGGCAAGCCATGAGAGAGCATTGTAACCCTCGAGAACATAACGCAAGACATCTGCTGTAAGTGTCGAGTCCAGCGGATGATCCGTGGCCGATGAGTGCGCTACCGTAATAGTATCATCTGCTGTCTGTATATTTGGCACATGCAAATGCAATGCTGTCTTCAGAAACACCGGGCAAACATCTTCGAGATGTGGGCATGCTGACCAAAACCATGCCGGCATTCGTCCCGTTGGCGCTGTGGATACCATATAGCCTACAGCCAAAGGTTGTTGATTGATGGAACCAACCTGAGTGAATTAAGAAAAACAAAAACCAATTTTAAGCAAAGTCACTTTCACTACGAAGAAGAGCAAATACAATATATACCTCTTCGATATCTTGTTGTTGTGCAGAGTTGAAATTATTGCCACCAGAACTTTGCCAGCTACGATTGTCTTCCATGCGACCAGGACTTCCTTGCGGTGAGGAACGTGCATAATCTGAAACAATAAAACAAATAACATATAATTTTAATACAAATTTTATTGCGTAGTATTCAAGTGTTGAACATGTCAAATTTATCTAAGTGACGACTTAATATAATAAATATATGATAGTATTGAGAGGACGCTACTCAACCGACATTTTGAGCTCGAAATACACTACTTTTTTATACTAGTTTTGGGGGTGTTTTGCATGCGTTTTAGGCAAATTTTTACCCCTTTTGGGTCTTTTTTTACACTTTTTAGACAAATTCTACAAACAAATGCACACCCGGCTATATCAAAAGGTCGGATGGCACATGGACAATGTCTAGCGAGGAGTCTCTCAACCTAGTGGTGCACAACTGCCTTACCCTAGCTGGACACCGAAGGTATACTCTCCGATAGGAAACTAAAATAGGTAATAAACAGCTTCAAGCCCTATAAATCACCAGGGCCTGATGGTGTTTACCCTGTAGAAACACAGGAAGCTGCAAAATATATTTTGCTTGGAAAAAAAGCAAGAGTGGTCTTTATACCTAAAGCAGGGAAAATATCACATACCACTCCTAAAGATTTTAGACCTACAAGTCTAACGTCACAGTGTATCGAGCTGAACAAATTAGATATGGTAAAAAAGTCATAAATTTGTAAAAGTTTGCAAATTTATTTAATGTATGAGTCCTAATTATGTGAATTTAAAAGGATTATTCGATATCTTCCCATTTGTGGTAGTTATGGTCTTTATATGCTGCCTTGAAAACGTAACGAAATTTCAGTTTTTATAGTTTTGTACCGAACATTTCCCAAAATCCTAAAAATTTTAATATAATTCATTACCGAAACTTTAACAAAAATATATTTCAATAGGTTTTGCTAAAAAAAATATTTTTAAAGTTAAATAAAAAAATTTCATATGCCATTTTGTTAAAGTCCTAGAAATTAAAAAAAAAATACATTTCTATATACATTTAAAGAAAAAAAAAACATTTTTGTTTTTTTTTAGTTGTTAAGTATGTCTTTAAATATGCCTTAACACATTCCCAAATTTTAGTCTAAGACTACATTACAATTGGAGATTTTATGACAACTTGTCTTAAGCATGTTTTGACGAAAATGCGCAAATTTATATGAAAGAAGAAAAGATGTTTCATAAAGTTTCAAACGCAATTAAACAAAAAGGACATTGTTGTTTTTTTAAGTATGTCTTAAAATAACTCTTTCTCAACACATTCTAAAAATTTGGGAAGCCGAAACTAAAAATAAGGATTTTATGACCTGTATTATATGAAAAAATAACATATTTTTCATAAAGTTTCAAGCACAACAACAAAATAAAAACAATTTTTTTTTATTTTTAAGTATGTGTTAAAATATGTCTTTCTCAACACATTCGCAAAATGTAGTCTCAGACTACTTTCAAATAAGGATTTTATGACCACTTTTCTAAAGCATGACTTGAAATTTTTACAGACGTAAAATTTTTACGAATACAAAAAACAATATCCTAAAAATTTTTAATTTTCTTATTTTTTATGCATCTTCTTCTTGCTAGGTGGTGTCGTTTTCAGCCAGTGCGAAGATTTCTCAAATTGTACGGATCTGATTTCATATTAGTTCATCTCAAATTGTTTGTTAGTGTTTTGACTATAACATTCACTAGAATTATTCAGCCCTATTCCAGAATCCGTCGTAACGAAATTCCGGACATAAAGTTACGCTACGAATACGACAAATTTGCTAATCCAAATTCCGAACGAAACTTCCCCTTTTCGAACTTACTTTCGTGAATTCGAAAACAACTGATTTCAACAGCAGACAAATAAATAAAAAGAAAAATTGAAAAGCTGAAGTGTTTTTGATCAACATTGTATTTTCGATTTCAATTGTTCCTACATTGTTGCAGCAAATAAGACACGTTTTTATGAATTGATTTAAGTAAATAGTATTTTTAAAGTTAATTGGAATACCTTTTATTTGTTCCTACATAATATTCCAATTGCATAAGCCTATTATGCTCTATTACTTAAACCATTTGAAATTTTTATTTTGTTTCTTAAAATTTTTATAAAATGGAAAGAACGGAAGTTTGCTTACAAAGTTATCAAAATTAAAGAAATTATATGGGTTCATAATTTTATTTTAATGTATGTTCTATTACAAAGAAAATGAGACAACTCCAAAAAGTCTGTCACGAAATTCAAAAGTAATAACTTCCGATGTGAAAATGGAAAAGCAATTTTTTCAAATTTTATGCATCCTGTTAGAATAAGTAAATTGCCTTGCTTGGCCAATAAATAAATTGTAAACGACGACGAAAGGAAAAAAAAAATCAAGCCAGTTTGACCGATTTCGTCGGCAAACGAACGAGGTTTTAGACTAAGGCTTCGTTTTACATAAAGATGCTATAAGTTTTGTTAATTTTACTAACCGGTTTCAGGGTTGAAAACAAACCAAATAAAAAATAAATAAAAAAGCAGTACACAAAAAATAGACCGAAATTTTACACAACTTTTGCTCAAAACACCGACTGAGTGAGTATACATTTGATAACTTTAGTCAGAAAACATAAATTTTAAGATTTTTACTTACTGTCCCAAGTGCCCAAGATAGCGCCCATTAGATCTTCATTGTTGCAGCCATCATTTTCCTCATCGAATTCGTCAAAATTCAGAAAATCATTATCGATATCAACTTGTGGTTCGTTTTGAAATTGACGTGTAAAAGACTAAGACAAAAAAGAAAAACAATATATTATTTGAAAGAAATTAAAAAGACATGCTTTACAACTTACCAAACAAACAGCGCTGGTGGGAAACACCAGAATGTGTGTGCAGGTAACATCTTGAGGAGTCGACAAAGGATTTTGCATAGAAATTTGCGAAAAGCGTTCATCGGGCGTAAATTGATCAGGCATCACTCGCAACTTGGCATCGGGTTCTAGGGTAACTAAACAGGCGCTAAGAATACTGGGTGGATACATAAGATTGCACTGCTTGCACATGTCTTTAAGCTGCTTTGTGACTTTCTGCAAGCTTTGTTTACTCAACAAATAGCTCCAAGACTTCAATTCGCTATGGCCAATGCGGCCGATACGACCGATAACTAGGCGCCAAGGTTGTGCAGTTTGCGATATGATGCCCATGATGAAATCCATTAGCTTCTTGAGGCCAACACGGCGTGCAGGCGCCTTACGTCGACGCGTACGATTTGGTACATCAATATTGATGCATACTTTCTCCAGCAATTCGCCGCGATTATCTGTTACCGTTGCCAGCAGCCAACTTTGATCTTCGCTCATGCAATAGTTGCAATACATCACTGAGTACTGCTGTTCATTGAAGTTGCGCATGCCCGAATTGGTGCGCGAGAAGTCTGTCTTCTCGTTCTTTTCATGCATGGGTGCTAGAATGAAGGGCGGTGTATACATCTTATATGGCTGGCGATTCTTTTCATCTTTGCTCTTCAGGAACACCTCCATGTTGGCGGCTGTGCCGAAACCTGTCAAGCTCTTTACCGTCTGACCGTGCACCATGTGCCGTCGACATTGCGAAAATATATTCAACGCAAGGCATTTGATTTCATCAGAGAAACGCTTTCGATTTCGCGCACGCCCCAGTTCCAACATGGACTCCAGCGATATTATTTGCAGATTGATATTGGCACGCACAGCATCGGGTATGGCTTTCAGCAGCTCCGCATAGCAACGCAGCAAAGCAATACAGGCCAAACGCTCTAATTCAGGCGAATCTGAGCCGTAGGTGAAAGGCTCAACCACATAGAGTACAATAGCTGGCGGATTTATGTCTTCCATGGTATCAGCTGCTCCAAGTGGATCTCCAAAAATAAGCGGTTTAGTGCCATCACCTTTAATATCGGTCTTAACGTCAGCCGCTTGCTCTGGTTCGTTGGTGCTGGGATGTGGTTCGTGTTTTGGCGGCGGTGAATTGCTTGGCTTATCCGTCTCCAAAGTTGCCGAATTAGAGCTGCTACTGTTGCCATGCATTGGGCTTGTAGTGCTGCGCTCACGACCACTGCTACTGCCACTGCCACAGCGACCATCACTTTGACTATCGGGCGGATTTAGCAGCGACTTGTCACCCGGCACACGATTCAAATATGGCAGCAGCATGTTCTGAAATGCAAGTGCGTACAGGCGTATTTTCTCTGCCAAACTGGTATCTTCTAACGTGCGCAGCCAATCATCAAGCGGCGTTGTAACAGTTGATGGTTTTTCATTCGGCGCTGGTTTAGACCCAACACTCAGAAGACCATCCCAACCACGCATTGGCGTATGACGACCAAGTTTGCACATTTCATAGGTGCTGCTCAGCTCCTTGAAGTAGCTGCGCGTCTTGGCGATGACATAATCGTTGTCCGGACATATAATCAAATAGACCACATCACGCGCGTACGAATACGGCTCCAGAAGAAACTTGTCCCAATAGTGTATTGCCAGTGGTGCCACCGAAACCCAATCCTTGTCCTGCCCTACTATAACCGAGGGTATAGGCTGTGGTTCACATTGCCCTGAGGCGCGTCCTGCCAAACGATGGAATTGCCGCCAAGTCAACGGACCACTAACAGTGTATGTGGCATCCTTGGTGCCGGCTGCACTGCGCGACTTTGAATGGAATGCATTCTGCAGCATGGGCTGTATGGCGTTCATGGTGCGTACAATGTCTTTGTTGCTGCGCGTAAAGCCCGCCGGTATGTAGGGCCACTTGTGCACGCCCAGATTGGCTGTCGGTGGCAAGGAATGTTTGCGCATTAAGCCTAGATTGAGATGCGCCAATTGCTGCTGCTGTTGGTGATGCTGTGCATGTTGATGATGTGTTATATAATCACAGCTCTCAGTTGCAGCTAAACGCGCCTGTTCCAAAGCCAAACAAATTATATCGTTGGCGTCTACAAACTCCAGCACGTTGGCAATGGCTACCATGGACTGCGGTGGTTGCTTAGCAGTTTGTGCTGCCTTCGTGAGTCGGCGACGATATCGTTGCAACGCACGATGTATTGAGCTGCTCGACGTTTGAATGATGGAACACTGTTCGAGTAATAAATCGAATATCGAATTTGCCAGAAGAAGATCGGCTTGCATTGGCGATGCAGCTGAGTGTTTTTCCAAATCGCCAACGGCAGGCATTAAACTATTTCCAGGCATTGGACGCAAAGCCAAGGTTAGACTTGTTATTAGCGAAAGGAGAGAACGTTTTTTTATGCGCCCAGGATCTTCAGCTATACCAGTTATTTCCAATTCATCTTCATAGAAAAGGCCGGCGCGATGCGCCAAACGGCGATTGACCACGGCGCTAAAACCACACGTGCATTCAACAGGATCTTCATCATAGTAGCCATTGATGTGCTGATTGTTACTGCCGGCGCCACCACCAGCAGCTGTTGTTGGTGTAAGCGATGACGAAGAATTCGATCCCGCATGCCCAGAGCCCGCTCCAGGCACAGATGCAGGCGAGTGCAAAGCGCTGCCACCACCACCTCCGCTACCGCCAAAGGCACTAAGCAAACGCATATTGTTGCCATTAGCTGCACTGCCGTTAGCTGCAGATACCAATGAATTGGCACCTGGATTGAAACTGCTGCCCGGCAGCGGCACATACACACCCGAGTCAGCGCCGCGTATGTTACCAACTTTCTGCGAGTCCGCATTGCAGACGCATACCGTGCTGCTGTCAAAATTGTGATCGCGAAACACATTCAACGCCGTGTCGTAGAGCAGCACGTTGACAATCAGCGAACTAATTTCGGGATAACGATGGGCATGAGCAGCATTCGCCGCGAGCATGTTGCCACTGCCTGCCATAGCAAAACTGTGTTGATGTCCACCTCCAATGTGCGTGGCATGTGCGCCGACGCTTTGCGGTGTGCGTGGTTGTGGTTCCTGTGAGTGGAACTGCTTGTTCAAATACGAAGATGTCGAGGTGGCTGGGCTGGCTACAGCGACTTCGTAAGGTGGTGGTGGATGTATGGGTGTGGTGCGACGCTGTTGTGGATGATGGTGTAGCATGGGGCTGCCGCTGGGGAAAGGAACCGTGGCCGCTGCTGGTGAAATTGGCGACATACCAGCGCGTTGCATGAGCTGCTGCATGGTGGGACCACCCACAGTGGCATTGGTCAAAGCTGCTTGCGGACAATTTAATTGATTGAGCAGCAGATTGCTGCCGGCACTGTTGAGTGGCTGTGGTATGGGCGAGGGTGATGGCATTGGTCCCAATGGAGTGCGTGGCTGTTGGAGGGGTGTGCGTGGCGCCGCAGAAAGTAGTTCTTGCAGTTGTTGGTGATGGTGTTGTTGTTGTTGTTGTTGCTGATGTTGCAGCTGCTGCTGCTGCTGCTGTTGGTGATGATGCTGCTGCTGTTGTTGCTGATGCTGCTGCTGTACTGCAGCACGTGCTTGCTGTGAGGTCCAGGAAGGTTTATAAACACAGTTTGCAGGCACCACCAGTGGAGGCAGCGTTTGGCTTGGCAGATTCGTCAGTGGGGCATACTTGGATGCGCCCACAAGCTTGGATTGTTGTGGCGGCTTGTAGACATAGGACCAATCATCAATTGGTTCCTCAACTGGGCTGCCTAGTTCTACCGAATATTCCTGTTGTTGTTGTTGTTTAATTTTCATGATGCCACCGCCGCTAACACCACCACTCAAACAAACATCTATATTGGTAGTTAGCATAGTTGTACTACTGGTCACTACGCTGAGATCTGTCATGGAGATGTCCATTTGGCATGGACTTGAGTTGGGATGATGCTGTTCATGCGAGGGGGGCGTGGGAAACATGGTAGTCAAGTCCTCAGCTTGTATTACATTAGCGCCACCGAGATTGTTATTCAAAATTCCCGAGTTGCCATTATTGCCACCGCCACCTGCGATTGTGGCTGACACACCTCCACCGCCACTGGCGCCTACACAATTTTGCAGCGCTGCCACACCAACGTTACTAGTTAGACTGTTAGCCGACGCTAAGACTGCAGAAGCAACCGCCGTCGAACGCTTCAAATCGTCGATTGTGTTTGTGGTTGCACAGCCATTCGAAGGATTATTTGAATCGGGAGGTGTATGTATCTGTACGCCGCCGCACTCCTCATTTGACGATGTATCGAAAAGCTGTTCCAAGTCGTTCATTGATGGATTGAGACCCTCGGCAGTGAATAGATTGCCCCCGATAGCAACCTTGGCTTCTTTGCACGGTGATTTCGCAGAGCCGCCATCAACTCTGCTGGCAACACCTTCCAGCTTAATGTCATGCGCTGCAAAAAGTTCACCTGGGCGATTAATGTTATCACCCATTGCCGTCTCCTGTCCACTGGTCAGATGAGTTGATGCAATGCCAACTAGACCACCACCTGCAAATTGATTCCTTGCTGTGCCTCCAATAGAGTTTGCATTGTTAGCACTACCACCCACCATAAGCAATTGGGTGCCATAAATTGAACCAGGTGAAGGCATAAGTGGTTTAAAGTGCGTGTGGCTATCGTAAAGATTCTTTGTGCGCAATGGACGACATGGTTTGACTATATCGTTCGGCTTAAAGCGCTTTACAGGATGATTAACCCTAAAAGAGATAAACAAAAAGAAAGAGTTTAAGCTTAACATGCAATACAATTGAAAGAGTTAAAATTGTTTGATTGATTGGGAACCATCAAGAATTTATGGACAAACAATTGACAATATAGGACACAATCGCTTTGTCTAAGAGCTAAAGATGGCAGCTATTTCTGTCTCTGTAAAAAGTGCCCCTTTAATACTCTAAACAACTGTTTTAGGCACATTCAGATAGAAACATTAAACAAACATACGACTACTCACCATGCATCCTGAACGGTAAAGTCATACAAAGTCTCCAACTTGAGGCAGTCATCGTTTGCTTGGCTATCGATGTCTTTTGTGCTCAACTTAGGTGGTTTGTACAAGCTCAGAAAGTCGACCATAGCAGCAGAGGCGGCTGCAAAATGATTAGGTGCAGTCTCAGATCCGACACCGCCTGCTATACTGCCGCTTATTGAAGTTAAAGTCTGCTGCTGGGTTTCAAACTTTTTAACACTAATCAAGCCACATTGTTGTTGCTGCTGCTGCTGTTGTAGCTGCTGCTGTTGTTGTTGTTGTTGTTGTTGCTGCTGCTGCTGTTGCCCTATTGTAGGCGTGCAACGTTCCACGCTTGACGGTGGCGGCACACTACCTGGTCCCATTCCACTGCCGGCTACCAATGCAGCTTCAGCTGAAGGTGGTGGCTCTACACTTGGTGCCGGCTGAACATACGGCGAAGTAGTAATGCTTTTGTTATCATGTTGATCAGTAGGTGTAGGAGCAGGTGTATTTTTGTCAAGTAGCAGATGATCGATGGGCGTGGGCGGTTGATGCAGATTGGATACTGAGGTGGGAGCTCGTGGACTCAATAGCTAAAGGCGAAAGAAAGCAACTCATGCAATCACTACTTATGTATTTATTTCATTTCATGGTACTTACTTGATCAGCTGGTGGAACTGAAGTTGGTTGCGACAGTGACGAATTCGGATGTGGTGATGGTGTCGGCGTACTTGGTGAGCCAACAGAAGGTACAGGCATCGAGTCACCAATTGAATTGCGGGAATAAGATGAGGCACCACCCTGTGGAGTACCGCCAGGCGTAACAGCCGATGCGGGATGCATTGGAGATGATCTAAAAAAACAATTGAAATTATAAAAATATAATTTTTTTTAAGAACCAAATAGAACAGTTGGAGCAAGTGTATAGTTTTAAATGTATTGAAAAACCAATCCTTTTTTAATGTTCTAATCCTGTGCAAATAGTGTGAATGAGTTATCAAAACTACTTGTAGCAAAAAAAAATTAAATACACTTAAAAACAAATGTCAGAACTTAAAAACAGTAAGTTCATCTAAAATATACAACGTTGCATGCAATAAAATAATGGACAAGCTGCCAACTGAGGTGTTATGCATATAAAAATGCAGGTTATAGTTATTGTTGTAACAATAATCACTGGTTTCTATTTAATTACTAACAACTTATTTACATAATATAAGACTTAGACGGCATTTTAAGCTTAAAATACACAAATTTTTTACACTCCATTTTGTTGTATTATTACACATTTTAAATAAATTTATTCACTACCTTTTGTATGAATTTCAAAAATAAAATTTTGGAGTGTGAGTAGAATAAAGAAAGTGAGTTTTATGCACTGCAATGAGTGTATTTAATACATAAGAAAATGTAAAGTATTATACACTAAAAGTAGTGCTTTTAAACCACCAAAAATGTTTGAAAGTTTATTTTGTACACAAAAAAGTGACAGTGAAACAGTTTAACAAAGAAAAACTTTAACACAACTTTTGCTCAAAATGCCGGCTGAGTAGAAAATATATTTAACAACGATGATGATAATATTCTATTGATACATTCATAAATTATACAGATGCAATAGTTTTTTTTCAAAAGATATTTAATCATTTGTAAAGCAATACAAAAATTGGTATTAATTTATTACAGTTTTTGTTGTTGTTTTGTTGAAATGTGAATAAAATTTACACTGATCAAGACTTCACGACAATTTTTGTTATTCTCTTTCAATCCGCCATCTCTGCCGTTCGTCTTGGAGTCTCTCACCAACAAATATAAAACTTGATAATCAATTCTTTACCAATATAAACCGGGACAAAATATTTTACAAAGATTTTCTCTCTACATAAATAATATACATTTTGCTATGAATAAATTGTTCAATAACCGGTCACCATTATTTTCATTACAATAAAAGTATGCAGATTGGATAGCCACCGAAACCATTTTAAATGTAAAAAAATAAAATGTTGACTTGTTAACCGTTACCAGCTGCTGTGATTATAAAAAGGAGGTATTTTAAGGTTTATTTAAAAAATCTCCTTTACAACTTCTTGCCTCATGATTCTTTATGTTCCACTTTTTTATTATTCGCGGATGTTTTAAGAAGAAGAAAAACGTGTTTAAAGCACTGAATAATAATTTGAGCTCTCTTTAAAGAAACAATCCTAGAAACATGCAGCAATTCGTAGTGCTTTAAATGGAGATCTAAAGATTTCGACAGAGATGCAAGGAACAGAACATTTTTTTAAATTTTTCAAAGTATTTTTTTGCTCGTTAAAAACAAAAAGATCAAACTATTCTTGCCCCGGTGTCTTGATGAATCCCATCGTTTTGTGAATCCTGACTAAAAAGAATACTTACTAGACTTCTTCTAGAATTCTTGCTAGAAGACTATATAAGACTATATGAAATTTCAAGAAAACTATTTGCATTCCTTTTTACTGATAAGCAAGAAAAAATAATTTAATGAAAACAAAAAAAAGACACCAGGAGTAAACATAAAAAGTTGTTCTTTCTTTTGAACTCCACTATAAAAGTGAATATTGCGATAAAACGACGACGGTGGTATGAAGTGGGTTACCCGTTATTGATTTAACACGACCATTTTTTAATATGAAATCGAATTATTTTATTAATTATTGCAGTTTTGATGCATCACCGTCTTTGCCATTCAAGAAGCTACCGAAATCGAACTACTTGAGGCATATGGGAGCAATTTAAGGGGTAAACTTTTTCCGGTGAATTAAAGCTTCAGTTTATTTTCCCAAAACCGCCAGTTAACATTAAGTTATGCATGATCTATAAATAAAACATAGATGAATGAAAGGGAGTAGTAGAGTATAAAAATTAGATGTTTCCAACTGTACATGATCAGAAAAATAATAATAATAAAGAATCGTCGTATAATTACTCCACTGAATCTTTTATATTAGAAACACTAGTAGAAAAATGTACTACTAATTCTTTCCAATGCAGTGTGGTAATTTGTCAATCTTGCATAACAAAATTTGTAAAAACTACTTGCAAAAAAATTATCAAAAAAAAAATAGCTTATTGACACAAAAAGCCATTCCCAAAATTCCAAAGCCATGGGTCGATTCCTTATATTTAAAACAAATGCCGAAAAAGAGTGTTTTTATATATTCTAAATTATTTTTCAGACAGCCTCAAACAAGCAATTTTTATATTAAGTGTGTTGATCAAAATTGTAAAATCTTAAATTTATTTAATGAAGAATAATTATAGTGAAGGTACTAGGGCGTTCAAGATGCTGCCAGTGACGGCACCACCACTCTAAAAATGCATGACATTTTTGACGAGTGGCAGCCTTAACATGAACACACCACAAATGTCAGATCGATCTATCAATGAATAGTGACGTTAAAGTGTTCTTGGTTAAACAACTTTTGGTATTGTTATAAAAATGGATAAAAAAGAATTTGTGCCTTGATTAAGCATTACCTTTTGCGTAACAAAAGTGCGAAAGAAACAAAAGAAAAGTTCCATAAATATTATGGTGAATCTGTACCGTCATATTCAAACTTAAAATATTGGATTGCAGTGTTCAAAAGAGGTAAATCAGCACAAAAGATTAACCCGTCGGGAGATCACCAAAAACAGTGAGCACTCCAGAATGTATTAGAAAAATCAACGATTTCGTAATGAACAATCCGAAAGTGAAAGAGAGTGAGATAGCTACAGCCGTAGGCATATCAAGTGGTTCGATGGTTTAAATTTAACATTAACATTTGGGTATGAGAAAGCTGACTGCAAAATGGGTGCCGCGTTCGGTAACAATCAAAAACATGAACGTGTCCACACAAAAGCGACCAAACACCAACAAAAAATATGAAAGGGAGAAAAACTGAGAAATTGACACTGAAATCTCATCGCCTCTGTGGTGCAGTGCGCTAAAATTCACTGGCACGGCGACCACGCCCGGGTTCGATTCCTGGTGGTGGCATCACAAAGATTTCTGATGAAGCTTGTAGCAGGGCCGAAATTGCAATAAAATCAGCTATTGATGTTTTTCTTTTCATATTGAAAATGTTGTTGTTGTTGTTGTTGTTTCTTTGGAAAAAATTCGTTAGAGCAATTAATTGTTCTAACCTGACCTATAGCTCAATAAACGATTTTCAACTATCAAGCAACTAGAATTTGTATTTAAAACCAAGAATGATTTAAACTATCAAACATTTAGAATTTGTATTTCAATCATAGAAAATTAACATGATCTTGGGACATGTTTAAACAAAATCCGACTGATTTTTTGCGTGAAATAGTGACCATGGATGAAATATGGATCCACCACTATACATTAGAATCTAAGGAATCAGCAAAAAAGTAAGTAAGTAGGTCCCAGTGGAAGTGCACCAAAGCGAGCGAAGGCTCAACAAACAACCGGAAAAGTGTTGGCTGGCATCAGTTTTTTGGAACTCAAGTGGCATTTTGTTTATCGACTTTTTGAGAAAAGGAAAAAAACAATCAACAACGACTGTTACTGCAAATTATTGGACCTAAAACCTCCCTTAAATGCTATTGTTTTTTTTATATAAATATATTAGATGACATTTAGATAACATATATTACAACAAAATTACATTTTTGATTAAAAATAAAAATATTTGTTTTAATGACATTATTTTTTTGTTTTTAAAATTTATTCCCTTTTGTTTTTACAAATCTGTAATTTTGTTACAAAAACTTTTTTTCTAATTTAACTTTCAGTTTTTTTCTTTTTCTAAAATACTCCGCTTTGTTCCAAAAATATTTTAATTATTTCTTTCAAATACAAATTTCTATTCGAAATGAAAACAAAAAATTCCTTGTGCCAAAACAAGTAAAACTTTCTTAAAAACTAAGTAAATTTTCTTGGATTTTAGCACGTTTTTTTCTCAGTGCATTTTCAATTAAAAACATTTAAAGACCATCGAAATCGGTCAATGCGTTAAAAAGATAGTGAAATTATCAGAAAAATAATCAGTTTTTACATTTTTCAGAAAAACTATTATTATTTCTAAAGTCTGTGTCCAAAATTCATAAAGAATTGATTATCGATGTTCTGCAAATTTTTCACTGTTCCTCAGTGTTGAAAATATTGAATTTTTAAGTAAGTAAAAAGTAGAAATGAAAAATATGTTTACCGTATTTTCCTCTTTCTAAACATACAATTTAAAAACAGAAAAGTCTACAACTTTACATTAATATAGAAATATCATATCTATCAATTTGGTTACTTTACAGGCCAACGGGAAAACTTAAAATTTTTTAGTTAAATTTTTAAATGCATTTTTTTTTTTTTGGTTGAAACACTAAGGGCCAATAACTTTTCAGTGCGAGTTGATCTCAGTTTCTGGTTTAACCATTTGACAACAAATGGGTAAAAAATTACCCATTTACATTTTTAGTCGCGTGAGCACAATTTTTGAGATATTTTCATAAAGTTGGGGTTAAAGGGTTAGAAATCAATGTTACTTTTAACGTGTGCCACATTTTTCGAACTTGTTTTAATTTTAAGAGAAAGAAAAAACTAGGAACTCAAAAATATATTTTTTTCCATAGGTATCTATATATTAATCCAGATTTCTCAGAGACTATATTAGCTCGTTCCAGTAACAAAATTGGCAAGTAACCCATTTGTGTGACGTCACGCGTTATCGATAACTAGTTATCGATTTCGTGACAACTAATGTTTATGTACGTTGAAATCGGTAAAAATTCGGTCCGTGATGAAAAAGAACACAAATCGAGAAGAAACGTTGCGAAATTGAGTCAAATGACAAATAGCTGTCTACTTGCATTTATTTTATTTTATTTGCGCTCAAATTTTATAATAAAAAGTGATGGTCTTGTTATTAAAAGTTATTATTTGCGGAAATAATCAACTATTATGAATGTAAATAATTTGGCAATTAGTGATGTGTAACAAAAACTTATTTGCAACCGGGTTCTCTTGCATTGCTCTAACAAATATTTTGTTTCTTAAATTTCCTTCTTTTATGTAATTTAAATTGCATTACCTTGAAAACTAAAACGTTTTAAAGCAAAAAAAGTGTTATAATCAGTAACCAATGAAGCTTAAGCGAAATTACCCGTTTTACAATTCGGTAGGATTCTCACTTGCCGCAGAGTGAGTGAGAAAAACATGAGGTTTTATCGATTCACTTTTCTTACACACTTTTTTGAAAGATTCTATTGAGAAGTGAAAACGTAACATGTGACAGCTTATCGATTTGGAACAAAGTAATCGAACAGAAATCGATTTAGCAGATTATTACACAAACACTGTAGGTGAGAATTTCGTCAGAGTGACGTCAAGTCGGTAACAGATCGGTAGCAATGATCCTTACGAGTTACAAGAACGAGCTACAGATATAGGTACCACAAACGATTTTCAAATACGAGCGTTTATATTTTCTCATCCCCGTTATGTCAAAACCTTTATCAACTCCAACAAAGTAAAAAATTAATTTTCCGGATGGGTTTTTCCGGATTTTTTCAATACTTGTCTAGAGTAAAAATATATTTAAAAATTGATTTTTTTTATTCACTTCTGTATAGAAATATGCCATCGATGATGACAATTCCACAACAAAAATTTTTAAAATTTACAGCAGTTTATTTGTCGTCCTCAAAGGGATAAACAAATTTTAAACCAAGATGCAAGTTTTTCAGTAAACGTTGACTTAAGTTTAACTAAGGTTAAACGTCCAATATTGGTGGGTTCAACTTTGGACAACTTGCCATATGGTTTCGACGATGATTTGTTGGCTTAATTCATGGAAAAATTTTAATTCACAGTTCAAAAGTTAAATAAAAAAGAAATTAAAATGCAGTCAGACGAAGAAAATATATGTGATGCCGAAATATATGTTTTACATACAACATTTTTAAGAAGAGTGAGAAGTGTGCGTTCAGAGCTTCTAATTTCCAAGATGGCTGCAACTATTTGTGCCAATTACGGTGAGATAAGCCTTCTTAATATCGCATATCGAGGTCCTGACGAGCGTTTTATGTAAAATATTGAAGCCCATTGTAAACCAACTGGTTGGACCTTATCAGTGTGGCTTCAGACCTGGAAAGTCTGCCATCTACCAGATCTTCACGCTACGACAAATCTTGGGGAAGACCCATGAAAAACAAATCGACGCCCACCATCTTTTTGTCGACTACAAAGCCGCCTACGACAGTCCAATAAGGCAGCACCTGCACTCCACCATGTCTAAATTTGGTATTCCTGCAAAACACCAGCAGCGCAGTTAAAATCGGGAAGGACCTCTCCCCACCATTTGTTACCAGACAAGGTGACTCCTTATCGTGCGACTTTTTTAACCTATTGATGCAGAAGATCAACCGAGCTGCTGATCTGAGGCGTAGTGGCACAATATTCTACAAGAATGTTATGCTGCTTGCGTATGCTGATGACATCGATATCATTGGCCATAATACTCGCGAAGTCAGTGCAGCATTCTTTAGATTAGAAAGAGAGTCAAGTCGAATGGGTCTGGCAGTGAATGCAGATAAGACGAAATTCTTGGTGTCAACAAACAAACAGTCCCAGCGTCTACCCTGTTTTGAAGGACTTCGTCTATCTGGGATCCAGCATAAACTCAACCAACGACAACATCAGCATTGAGATCAAACGAAGAATAACTCATAGGTCCAGTTTTTCAGTACGAGTTTAAGCTGTAGTCAAATTAAACCTGGCTTAACTCACTAAAATTGAACGTTCAAACTCGGCTTAACTAGATATTTTAGCATTCGTTGAAGTTAAATTAACTTAAATTATTATACAATATGTTTCTTTTTTTGTCTAAACTTAGTTTAAACGTCCCATTTTGGTGAGTTAAGCTCACTTTAATTTGGCTAGACTTTAAACTCGTACTGAAAAACTGACCCTTAGAAAACTGAAAGTGTGAAAGCGAGGTCACGGATTTCAATGCAAATGCATGTTTTCATTAGGTCTATTCCCAGTTACGGGCAAATAGCTTTGCAAATGTATGCCCTACCAAATATGTATTTGCCATCAACTGTGAGCACACTTTTTAGACCACTGTTGCAACCAAAACTCACAGCTGTTTTGAAGAAAAAAAAACAGCACGAACAGTATTTGTGGTGTTTTTCATTATTATTTATCAAAGTGTATTATTTACCAAAGTGAATTCCATATTGGAGACTGTTAATTTTGTTTTATTAGCAGCGTTTGGTTAAAATGTGACAGCTGATTGATTGGCAAATAAGAGTTGCCCATGCTCGACTGTATGCAATGCGATTTTAGTGTTGCAAATTTGACACAGTCGGGCAAATGCAAATCTATACATTTTGTTGTTGTGTTGAAAATATTTGCCATCATATTTTGCAAATGCCACGATGCCACGCTATTTGCCCGTAATCGGGAATAGCCCCATTGTAAATCATAAAAGTGAAATAGTTAAATAATCTTTGCGAATCATGAAATTTTCTTGGAAATGGCATTCAAACGTTTTTGCATATTTTGCAGTTAAGTTAATCTCTTAAAATGCATATTTGGTTGCATAATTTACACATTATTTTTAACTTTTAAATATATTCAAAAACTTTGCAAATTTTTTCATTTCAAATCCATTTATGTATTTACAATTTCTCTTTAATATTTGATACGGCATATTTTACTCGATAGAACTTGTAAAACTTTCTGCTTAATTTTCTTCTGGAGCACCCTGCGAACTGTTTACTATGAATTTCGGTAAAACTTTAATTTAATGTTGTCTTGTAACTCTGCGCTGTCAAATAAGTTTGATTTTTAATGCAACTTTATTTTAATATTATGCATGTTTCAATGCAAATAAACGGTAAGCTGGACTTGTTTAGTTCTAGTATGAAGAAACAAACTTTGAGCGCTAGCCTCAATAAATTTGTATCCCAGCATCCCGATGAATTGCAACTGATGGCGCTGTTTCATTTTGCAAAGTTTGCGATAAGACAATAAGCTAAGGGAAGAAATTCCAAGTTGACCAGAATTTGCAGTAAACACAAGGAATTGAATGAGGCCATTCCAAAAAGCAACACAGTCCTTGCTAACTTCTGCAGCGGTGATACCTAAGAAATTCGTTTTGGAATTTCATTTCAGCATCTGCACATGCTCTGCACAAGCTCTGCAACCCACAACTAAAAAGTTTTTTAAAAACATATACAAATGAAGTCATTCCAAACGAATTCACAGTACGTAAAAAACTATGTCAGCAAAATATTTTTTCGCTTACTAAATGAAATTAAACGCGACATAAAAGACCACTTCCTACGGATCTCCATAGATGAGACCACTGACATTCAAGGCAGATATGTGGCAAATGTGATCGTAGGAATTTTACATGAAAATGAAAAAACCAAAAAAAATTTTTGCTTGACGTTATAGAGTTGGAAAAAACAAACCATGTAACAGTAGTTCGTACATTCAACGCCTCCATTGCCTTACTAGGTGACGATTTCGATAAATCTAACGTTTTGCTTTTTTTTAACCGATGCAGCGCCGTATATGGTGAAGTCGGCAAGGACGTTGAAGGTGTTTTATCCGAAGCTATTGCATGTTACATGCTTGACTCATGCTATGCACCGGGTAGCAGAAGAAGTTAGAAATAGTTTCAAGCATCTAAATTCTCTTATTGCCAATGGCAAAAAAAAATATTTTTAAAATCGCCTTCGAGTATACAGTATTTTAAGGTTAAAGTTCCTCGTGTGCCGCTACCTCCAGAGCCAATTACTACAAGGTGGGGAACATGGCTTAGGGGTCGTCCATAAACTACGTTACCAATTTAGGGGGGGAGGGGTTTTGAAATGCACTACGATAAGTAACGGTAGGGGGGGGAGGTGTTTAGATATTGTAACGTAACCAAAAATTAAAAAATCGACGAAAAACCTCTAATTAATAACACAATCATTTCAAAAATTTTTAGCCTTACATGTTTATGTTTGATCGTCTAAATTGATGGTTAACTTTTGTTTCAACGATTTCTTCCACCACCTTTTCCCTCGACACAGGAACCTTTTGGTATTCCTTCACCATCTCAGCACACGTCTGAAAAATTTGGGTCTTTGCTTTTGCGACAGGCTTTTAAGTTAAGGCCTGAATGTTCTTGATCCGTATGACATGTGTATCCGAAGATACCGTATGACATGTACTTCCTTCTCAGAAAAAAGAAATCGATTCAAGGTCGTGTCCTACCTGCGGCTTGTATTTAATTTTTAAAACTTCTATGAATTGCCATAAGTTTGTATTATATCGTTTACAATAAATCGGAATAAAAAATACTATTTAAATAAATCAATTTTCAGAATGCATTTACACAAAAACACAGAACTTGGTGCAGCTCGGGTGCAGCCTTTAAGGGTACTCTGTCAAAGACCAGGTGAATTTCTTTGCGTTAGAAATGAGGATTCACCTGAATGGGTTGACATAGAATCCGATGAAAAATTCTATTTTGAAGAATCCTCAACAAAGCTACCAGCTTCTTCTATCCCAGTGATTGAGAGCATCGAATCTTGGATCGCTGATGGAATAGCTTTTACAGATGATATTAATTATTGATTTTTTTGGAATTGTTCCTTTAATGTATCAAGTCATACTTGTCGCTAATACTAGTGAAAATTGTCAGAGCTAGTCAAAATATATAATCATTCGAATGAATTTATTTCATATGTCACGTTACTTTATGGGGGGAGGGGTTTTGAAAAGCACGACGAAAAGTAACGCAGGGGGATGGGGGGGGGGGTAAAAAAACCGGAAAATCAGTAACGTAGTTTATGGACGACCCCTTACTGCAGTAAAATATTTCGCCCAAAACTTAGAGTCATTCGGTGCAGTAGTAAAAGAGTTTAACGATGCTGAATCAACATCAATAAAAACGATCAAGAACTGTTAGACTTGCCATCCCTCAAACGTCAATTAGTTTTTGTTCATAGCAACTATGGCTTTTTGTCTGAAACTATGACTAAATTAGAAGAAAACTCTTCATTGAAGGATGCAGTCTATTTAATTGATAATGTCGTTAAAAACATCAAAGATGTTGAAGGTGAAATCGGGCAAAAAATTGCAGAAAAATTGAACTCTGTTCTTAAAAAAACGAAGGCTTCGAGGAAATGAGGAAAATTTCAGGCAGTATAGATTTTAATAAAGATATTGTAATTGTTTTCCGAACTATTCTGTGAGCCAACTTTCATTCAAATGTGCTCCTATTACATCTGTTGACGTAGAATGATAATTTTCAATGTATAAAAATTTGTTAAGACGCAATCGGGAATCCTTTATTTTCGAAAATTTCAAACAAAATTTTATAGTTTATGCCAATAGGGCGATTGATCTCATAATTGCGATAATTGCAGTATTTTTTATGATAACTTTAATGTTTTTGTTTTTTTCAAGATGTATTTATGAAGGTGGATGAAGTATGTTGACGTCTTTGAAATCGACACCGTAGCGCTGTCAAATTTCGTTGTAGTGATGCCACTTTATTTTTCTTTTTCCTTTGTGTGGGACAAAAAATTGTGTGAAAGTTTTGTAGTCGGCAAAGGGGATTAAGCTAAGAAGCTTTTCAAGCAGCAAAATTTTAGACTTTTTTTTAGTTGTGAAGTTAAGCAATGTATTTTGAGGGCGTTTTCCTTTATTAAATATAAATGCAATCAGTTTTTTTAACGTGAAAAACTTTAAACTTTTTGTCTTACGGTGAAAAATATCCTCTCCTTTCATGTTTTTTTGCATCATCTTACTGTCATTAATTATTAATATTAAACTTGTACAAATCGGCAAAATCTCGAACCAATAAGAACAAGTAACAAAACATAGGATTTTTCACTGGATTATCACTCAAAGTACGGCATCACTTCATTTTGTTTGATTTTGACAACACTACGGTGTTGATTTTATAAACGTCACCTAGTTCTTCCACCTTCTTTAATACATCTTGGTATTTTTTATAGTTTTTGCTTGTATCCAAAGTTTTCTAGTTTTAACACATTGTTATGTGAATTCTACACAATATTTATACAATATCTATGTTGTTTTTTTTTTTTTTTTAAACAAAATATATAAATAAAAATATTTTTATGATTTTTAATTTTGAATTTGCATAATATGCGCATATTTCCGAGTTTTTAGTGCATCGATATCCGTGCCCTAGTGATAACTAAACTCCTGTTAACTCAAGTTGAAACCAGCACTGAAAAACTGGCCCATAGTAATTTAATGCTGCAAAAATGTTATTAATTTTACATTTTACATAGAATTGTGTTGGATCGGTCTTTTTGTGAATATCTTTTTTGAATGTATAAAAAAGAGTTAGGGTTTTTATTTGTATGCTTCATTTTGATTGTAGCACACACACACTTTTGTAACTCTTTTTATTAGTGGGAAACTAAAAAATTGATTTTGAAAAATTGTTAGTTAGGGCCTTTTTATGCTATGGTAACGATAAGTTCTTTAAAGGTATTTATTGTAATAATAAGAGGAAGGCTGGAGAACTTTCTGTAGGTCTGATACAGTTTTGTATTTCACTAGAAAGTGTAGTGTAGGCAATTAAGCACTCTCTGTATATAGGAGAGTGTTTCAGTTTCAAATAGAGTTCAACTCCTGAATCATCTTAAAAAAATTATAATTTTGTTATGCTAGATTGGCCAAATCTCACACTGTGGCACGTTTCCAATCATGTTTAGCTGAGACAGATTGTAATATTTTTATGAAACAAAGAAATAAAGAAAGAACAGAATGCAATTTTTACATTCTCATCAGGGATTCCAAATACGATCGTGATGGTGATATATAACAATTAATGGTTGTATTCTATTTTAAATTTTTTTTTTTTTTTTGTTTAGTAGTTATTTTTGTTTTTAGTAGTATCGCTGAATTATGGACGAGGATTTGGGAATGCATTAGATTATGGATAAATATATACCATAAAAGAAATATAGTACATAACAATGTGTTGGTGTGTGTGACGCGCGAAAAGCACTCGAATACACAAAACAACAATTAGACAACACAAACCTTTGACTTGGTATGGTGTCTGAAGAAGCATAGTATAGAGTACCTCCGGTACTGGTACCACCACTGAAACTAGTGCTCGTAGTAGTGGCGGAGGAGAAGGAAGAGTAGAAAATTGCTTCACAAATTTTTGAGTGTTTAGCTTTAGAATTGGTATCGGTGGCGCTGCGACGACTGTTGTTACTGCTGCTGCTGCTGTTGCTGCTGCTGTTGTTGTTGTTGTTACATTCGCCAGCTGAGAATTCTGCATAACTTAAATGTTGCCGTTTGTGAAAGGGTATGCGAGTGTAGCGTGCAGTCAGCTTGTTGCTATCAGTAACCGTTGAAATTACATTTGTTATTGTTGTTGAGCGATAAGCCTGTTGTTGTTGTTGTGGACTACAAGATGAGTAAATTTTGCTTAGCGCTGTTGTTGGCATACGACAAGTTGTTGACGCCGCAGACAGGGATAAAGTTGCTCCCATTGAAGTTGGTCCTGTGACACAAGACGTTCCAGTTTGCTTCTTAGCGTTTATAAGACATCTGAAATTTGTTTATTGCCCATGTTGTTTTTTTTAGATATAATAAAGTGCATTATTTACTAACTTTTAATAAAATGTTAACTATTAATGCACAAATGTTAAAGTAAATTTGCTGCTTATTTAAATAGCATGTTATAAATTTGTTATTCCTCTTTCTCTCTCGTACATAACTTACAATATTTGGCGCGTATAGCAATTTATAAAAATTACTCAGCCATTTTTTATTTATTACATTAAAAACTATGTGCTGTGTTGTGCCCTTTGTGTGCTATCTTGTACCGAAATGAAACAATGTTTGGTTTTATTTTTATGCAGACTGGTTTGTATCGATTGTGCGTGTAACTTGCAGTCTTAGTATCTTCACTTATATTTCACAAATGTTGAAATTTAATAATTCTTAGATTTTTCCACTAATCGTTTTACCGCTCCTTAAATTCTCGCGTAGCATTTTAGTTTTTGTAAAAATGAGCCGCAAAACTAAGTTGTGTTTTCAATTACTAAAATACTTATAGTGCATAGTTCCGTGTGGATAAGCAATAAACAGCTTCCCGCTGAATCATAAGCGATTGATTGATTGATTGATTTTGCCGCTTAAAAGTGCTTGCGACATTTTCAGTGATTTAAAAATCTTGCTATTTGAAGAAGATTAAATTTGTGAAAACTTTTCCCATAAATAAAAACTGTACTCCTTTTGCAAAATTCATAAAAAACTTATTTTGAGTCTCAAAAGAATCATTTAAGTTAAAAATTCCTCGTAAATGGACTATTTTGGTTTATGAATGAGTTCAGAAATGTTTCTTTTTTGTATTCTTAAATGAGTTCAAAATATAATAATTTTTTATCATATCAGTAGAAACAATATCTCATAAACGAACCATTTTTTGTTCATAAATGAGTTCAGAAATAAATCATAAACATAACTTTTTCATCTACTAAAATGAGTTAAAAAAGGAATAATTCAGACTTTTGTTGATATTTTTAAATAGTAAATTAAAATGTGAACCTTCATAGAAATATCATATAAACTTTTTCACCAGTGCGAATTGATTCTCGCCATAAGAAGAGAGATGGATGCACTGCTACACGTTCGAAAAACTATTTTCCTTTTCATCTATCAACAAGTCCGTCATAACATTTCAACATTTCTATCAAAAATCAAAATCATGCCCAAATAGAAAGAAAAACACAACATTCCATGCAAAAAAGTTATCATATAATTGCCCCAATAAATAACTTTACTTTTTTGTTATAATATATTTTTTTTATAATAAACTGGCAATTTATTAAATATAAAGGGTGTTTTTTATAGAGTGAAACAACTTTGAGTTGGCATCACTACTTTATTTGACCACCCATTTAACAGCTGATAGTTGCTTTTAGTATAGTTTGCTTTGACATTTTATTATAAAATCGACTTACACCAGAGCAACGCGTGCAAATTGTGAAAATTTTTAATCAAAATAACGGTTCTGTTCGTCAAACTTATCGTGCGCTTCGTCCATTTTCGTCCTTCAGAGCTGATAATTCGAAGAACAATAGATCGTTTTTGGACCACATTTACTGTTACTGATAATGTGCATCCTATGAGACGACTAACAGTGCGCACTGAAGAATCTGTAGCCGCTGTACAGGAAAGCATTGAAGATGATCCTAATCAATCAATTCGTCGCCGTTCTCAGCAACTGGGGTTGTGTCCTTCCACTTTATGGAAGATTTTACGAAAAGATCTTGGCTTAAAACCTTTCAAGATTCAGCTTGTGCAGGAATTAAAGCCAAACGACCATCGTATGCGCCGCCAATTCGGCGAATGGGCTGAAGCACAAATTGATATTGATTTTGAATTTCCATGGAAAATTTTATTTTCCGATGAAGCCCATTTTTGGTTGAATGGGTACGTAAATAAACAGAATTGTCGTATTTGGAGTGAGGAAAATCCACAAGCTTTTGTCGAAACACCATTACATCCACAGAAAATTACTGTTTGGTGCGCTTTATGGGCTGGCGGAGTCATACGTCGATAAACCACAAACAATTGAGCACCTGGAAATCAACATTCGAAGAGTTATCGGCGAGATACGACCGCAAATGCTGCGAAAAGTTTGTGAAAATTGGTGTTCTAGATTGCGCCTTATACGCGCCAGCCGTGGCGGCCACATGGCATATTTAAACATTAATATTTAAACATTAATGTCATCAATCCAATAAAGCTCGTTTCATTGATATTAAAAATATATTACTATGTTTTATTATGATTTAAACTTGTATCACTCTATAAAAACACCCTTTAGTTACTTTATGTTACTATATATTAATACTATACATTCATATTATCTATATAATACACTAAATAATAATTATTTTTAAAAAAATTATTGCTATGTTTCATTTCTAACTCATTTCATTTAAAGTTTAATTTTTAACTCATTTCTGAACAAAAAAGATCCGTTTTCGAAAGACAATTGAGCCCTGCGATTGATACAAAAATGGTTTATTTCCGAGTGCCGAAAAATAACTTTTCTATGGTTCTGTTTTTAACTCATTTCTGAACAAAAAAGTACAATTTATGGTTCTTTTTTAACGCATTTCCCAACAAAATAATATTCATTTTTGAGAGGCATTTTTAGGGTCCACCCTAGTGTAATATCGAAAAGCTATTTGCGATCGAAAAGCAAAAACATTGGCACGAAAGCGAATAAACAAATGTATCAGCAACAAAGCATAAAAGCTTTACGACTGTTGAAAAAGTGATGCTGTTTCGACTTACAAAAGTTGAACATTTGCTGTTGCTTCGACTTTCGATTTTGTTCACAGTTTCAGTCAATTTAAGTTTAAGCAATAGTAAGTTTTGAATTTTCGGAAACAGTGATTGCTGTAAAAAGAAATAATTTTACGACTTTTGCTACTTTGACTGCAGCTATTTAATCACTGTGAAAAGTCAAACATGGGAAGCTGAATCTTGTATAGAATTTTTGAAAAAATAATAACGAAACTGCGCTGATAAAATTTTTGAGAGAAAGAATTTCATGCGAAACCCCCAAGTCTTAGCAAGGCTCTTGACCTTTTTTGTAGAACTCTAATTGTCTTTGCTTATATAATATCTTCCGCAACGTAAACGAGAGTCAAAAAGTCACGTGAATCTAGGTTTTGGAATTTATTAAATTTGTACGTTTATTTCGGAATCGAATAAGTAAGTAAACTAATAAAACAGGCGTCCTAAAATCTATATCAGTCAGTTTTTTAGAAAAAAGAAAATAACGTAATCAAAATTAAAATAAAGAAAAACATTAAAAATATTGAAACATTTTCAATATAAACATATGACCACGAATCAATCGCTTCTTCGCTGAATCAGGCTTAAAACAACGCTTTTGGTCACATAAGTCAAAAAATATTTTTGGTTGCAAATTTAGAAAACAAAGTGTACAGAATTATAGCTATGAATCCAGTTATTTCGAATATAAAAGAACTTAGAAATATCTTATAATTTTGGAAAATTGGAATATTTATGAATTTAATTTAAATTTTAGTATAATGAATATGCAAAATCATTTAAACAACTATTTCACACAGTACTGCATAATTTTTTTTTAATAAAATCGTTAAGTAGAAATAAAATCTGTTATATCAAAAAATATCATATAAACTAAAAAAAACATTTATTTACGATTCGTAAAAAAACTTAACTAAAGTTTTGTTGTTGCCTTCTTCAAACTTACTTGATCTAAATAGCTAACAATTAAAATCATATAAAAATTCAAAGAATAGGTCACAATTAATTATCAAATTTAAACTTTTGTTATTTTTTTAATTCATTGATATCTTAAAACAATGCTTTCTTAACATATTTCTAAAATTTAGTTTGCAACAATTCTCAAACACAGAAATTAAAGACAATTTTGTGCTGCATGGTTTTGCCAAATTTGACAATTTTTATGGAAAAATTGCAAAAATTTAAAAAAGTTTAAAACGCAAAAAAGTGTTTTTAATTTTTTTTTCAGTATGTCTTTAATACTAAAACTTTTTTACTATTTTTTCAAAAAGTTTGGCTGCAACAACTTAATCATAAGGAAGCTATAAGCAATTTTCTGGAGCATGTTTTTTGCCAAAATGAGTAAATTTGTGTTTCCCACACAAATATTGCAAAAATTAACAAAAGTTTAAAACGCAAAAAAGTGTTATTTTTTTTCAATACGACTAAAATGCACAACAAATCGATACTGAAACACAAGTGATTTCTTCAAAACCTGTCAAACTAAAGTTAAGTATTTTTTTCTTATCGTATGAAATATTAATGCAAAATTTTTTAATGTTTTTCTAATTATGATTGGAATATTATTTTAATGTTATTGAAATGTTATTCTTGTGCTATTGGATGTATTTAATGTTATTTGTGTGTTATTTGAGTGTTATTGGAATGTTATAAGAATGTTTTGGAATATTATTAAAAAGTTATTGAAGTGTAATTAGAGTATTTTTGCAATGTTATTTGAATGCGTTTTTGATATAATTTTATTTCTCTTTGAAACTTCGGTTGGTCCCTGATTCGGTGAAACTTCTTAAAATTAAGAATAAAAAAAATTTTTGCGAAGAAGACAGAGAGAAAGAGAGATAGAGCATCTCAAAAGAAATGCAATGCAAAATTTGCATAAAAAATATTCTCTTTATTTAACCCTTTCATTGGATTTGTCCATTTATTGGACACATCAGATAATAAGTCTGATCGCGTACTGCTCCAGTGAAAAATATCTAGCAGCAACTTGCAAGAGTTCATTTCATTTCAAATTGATTTTTCAAATTGAAAAATATCCAAACAAGAACGCGAACGCACAATTTGCAAAAACTTGCAAGCCTCGATAACAGCTGATTAACGTCTTGCTTACATTTCAAGTGGAATGGAAAACAAAAGGAAATTTGGACGTGAAGTGCTCTCCTGAAACCCAGTGACAACGTTTTCTACAAAAATTGAAGATGCCTTCCATATTTTGACGACTGCAGCAGTCACTCCTCCTGTTTGTGAGCATCAATTTTACTAAATTTGTTTGATTGTTCAAATTGCAATTGTCTTAAATCAGCTGTTTTCTAGCTTGCAAATTCTCGACGGTAAAAATTTTTGACCCCTCTGAGTCAACTGTCACTTTGCGCTCTCATTTTCTCTTATTTTGCAAGTTTTTTGCATACGCGAACGCCAAAAGCTGATAATTTGTGATAATTACCACAAACGTATCAAACGATAATTACGTATCTATCTGTACGCGAAGAGACCTATTATCTTAATACAACCTTTGAGTGGTTTTATCCATACATTGGACAACCTGGCTGTAGTTTTTACACAAATATTTCACTCAGCGTAAATTTAGTAAAGCTTAAAGTAAACCTTTTAATTTAGTAAAGCTTATGTGCACAAAATCAAGTTTAAACATTTTTTTTTTCTTAATATTATAAAGATTTTACTATTATGATGACGCCATTTTGTATGGGAGGTGGACAGAATTTTTAGTTTAAAAAAAAAAATCCGAACATGGAGAGTGCACAGTTAAGATTTAAACTAATTTTCAATATTTGAAGCCATTGTACTAATTTTTGTGGAATTTATGGATATTTTACTGATTTCATAAAGTCATTGGAGGTGGTCGTGGTTTTCATTCGATTTGTTCGAAATTTGAAGTCATTAAATTAATTTTTGGGGAATTAAAAGAGATTTTACCATTTTGGTAAAGTCACTTTGTATGGGAGGAAAGCTTGGTTTTTATCCGATTCGGCTCATTCTACTGTATTTTTAATATAAAGCTTATGTATTGAATTTCGTTACTATAATTCTAAAATTTTGGCTGTTATCATGATCACAGAAAGACATGGCTAAATCGAACCGGGAGGTGATGCTGATCAAGAATATGAATACTTTTCTATACCTGCCAGTATAGAATAGAGTGACAAAATTAATATACCCCTTACGCATTTTGTATAATTGTATCTATTGTAGGAGAATAAATTGTGGTGGTCCCCAAAAAACAGAATATAAAAAATGTATATTATAATTCATATCAAAAAATCTATGAAACATAGGTGAGTAAAATGCGACACTGTGTGTCGTCAGCTCTCGCAATTGCCGACCATTTGACAGCATTAATGAAATTATAGAAATAAATATATTTTCCAAAACTAAATTAAATCATTTGTCTTCCTAAAAATTGTGCCAATACTTAAGTGTTGTTTTTGCCTTTGTTTAAAGCCTGTATTATTTTCTCTGCCAAAACTTTACGTAATTTTGACTCCAATAGAAGTAATAACTGGCGTAATAACGAACAAAAGTATTAGTTTCTATAACTAGTTTCTTTAGAGTTTAACGAAAGCTTTGTGAAAGAGATTAAAGTAAGCTCATCATTCCTTTTTCAAGTCTTATATTTATATGTATATATAAAATAAATTTGAAAATATGCAAATTATTTTTATTTCTCTACGACACATTATAACACAACTACTCAAGCACATGTCAGCACAATTTCTAAATTTCCGAAAAAAATCATTACGGAGCTATCTTCACATTAAAATAGCTTCAGTTTAAAAACCCTATTTTTTCAGTATGCGACACCTGATGGCACACATCGGACACATGACAGCACATATAAATTTAAATAATAATAAAAAATAGCGTTGCTAACTTTATGCACACAATATCTAAAAGTTTTCATAAACAATTTAATTGAAAACTTTTTAAATTTATATTACGAAGGGAAAAATTAAAAAGTAACTTTTTTGAAATTCTTTCGTACCCACCCAACCAGGTATAAAAGATTAAAAAATTCTATGTTAAGGCATAAACTTTGTAAACCAAAACAAAAAAAAATGTATGCAAGTTTTAAAGTTCATGCATTACAACATGCATTCCGTTTAAACTATTTTAATACAAAAAAAAGGGGAAAACGAACACATTAGAAAGAATGAAAGAGATATAAATAATACATTAAAGAAAGCTCAACAAGAAAGCGCATTAGAAGAAGTGTTTTAATTTTGGGCTTTTTAATATGCTTTTTAAATAGAGATGAACAAAGAACAAATCCTAGAACTGTTAAAATAAAAGCAACTTATTGAATACGCTTTCAAGTCCTTTTCAGATTTTATATGAGAATTAATTTTTGTCTATTACTGTCTTGGAAGCTTTGGAAAATTTCAAAGAATTCACATTTGTAGCCACTGGTGATAGGTGGGCTGAGTTTATCCGACTTTAAATTTCAACTCAGTGAATTCGTCCTAACCTATTATTTTTCTCTTCAATACTTCAAACATACATATTCGTTAAAATACTAAATCTACAAATATGAGGACCATGATGGCATTCAACTCACTTTGTACAAATGCAAGGAGCTTTTTGAGTGGGATCAACAAAGTTCCAGAGCTTCTTTTGTTGCTGCAATTGCTGTTGATATTTGAGTTCGGCTGCATTGGCAGAAACAGCGTTTGAATTATTACTGCTACTTGCAGCCGAGGCAGCTCCTGCATTTGCATCACCACCCATTGCAGAGTCTTGATTTGTGGCTTCTTCACCCTCAACCACTTCCATTTTGATGTGCTCCTGTTTTATACTGACACCAGTAACATTGGCAGTAGTAGTAGTTGTAGTCGTAGCATTATTGTTGTTGTTATTGCTACCCAATGCTGCTGCTGCTGTTGCTGCCGTCGATGTTGCCAGTATAGAGCTTGTAATACAGTCCTGCCAGGCTCGTTCCGGCATTTCAATGGCTGCTTGTGGTGACGCATGAGTATTCGTAGTGTTGCAAGTAAAATTTGCCAAAGTTTCGTAGTAGGGTTGAAATTTTGTGCTAGCGTCAAACTTTTCAAGGGAGGTCGAGGAGACTACGGTCGAGTCGGTACTTTTAATTTGAGTCATTTTACCCGCACAACTTGATCTGGTGTTAGCACCACCACCACAACCACCACCAACACCAACTGTTGTAGTGGCGATGGTGTTGGCACTGCTAAAGCCTGCTGTTGCTGCGGCTGTGAGCACTGCTGTCTCTGCAGAGGAGCATGTCGAATCGAGTGGGTTGCCATTGCAGTTGGTCGTGTCTAAATCTTCCATATCATCCAAATCGGTGACTAGTACATACATTGAAGGGTGATACATTTTATGTCCACCTAAATTGAGCAAAATATTTTTCAATCAAATAATTTGTTTCAATTTTTTTTTTTTATTTTATTTGTTTATAACATACCTGACACTACCTCCACCACTGGCGGTATATCCGAGTTTTCTTTATTGCAAAGTGGAAAGAACGACGCCCAATCTTCGAGTATCTTCTCGGCCATTGGATCAGTAGCTTTATAACTGTTGCCGGTAAGCGTAGCCGCCATGCCGAATGGTGCTAAAATAACTTTACGCGGCTTTAATGGCGCAACATTTTCGGTCGCTCCCGCCCCATTATTGCCTAACAGCAACCCATCATCAGGTGGTAACATACCACTGGCGCTGTTGTTGTTGCTGTTATTACTATTGCTGTGCTGCTCCACACCACCACCACCACCGGATTGTGTTGCTGTTGAAGTTGTTGGAAAAGCAGCAGCAGCAAAAGCAGCGCCAGCTTGTGCCAAGTGTTCCTTGGTGAGAGGCCGCACTGCAGGATGTTCACGCAAATCGATTGAAGCACAAACCGTATCACCATGAACAAAAAACGTAAATGAGAACGAGAGATGCTGAGAGCTGGAGAAAAATGAAAAGAAAATGAAAAGAATGTTTATTTGACGTTAAAAACCACAATAAATGTTGTGCTAGTAGAAAATTAATACATATACTGTAACAAGGGAACGATAACTGAACGCATTTCTAGGCATGCAATCACAGAGATCTTGTTTAGAATTTTTTATCGGATGTATTTGTTAAGCAACAAATTTGAATACTAAACCAATTCAATGCATTTATCTACAAATACACATCCAAAAGAAGACTAAAGACAAATCTTTTGTTGAACATACCTTTTACCAAATATTCGCTCGTTCGATGTACATGGCTGTACGAACCATTTACCAAACCGGACAATGTCTTTTGTTAGCACAAATCTGCAAAGAAAAAGAATATGATAATAAATATTTCATCCAAATAGAAATTATAGAAATAGTTAGAAATTGATTTGCATGGAATATGATGAAGTGCTTTTTAACCCACTGAACCAAAATTAACTGAATTCCTTTTTAGCTCAGAAATGGATTTAGATATGTCCTTCTTTTTCTTAAATGAGTTAAAAAATGTATTCAAAATTAAAATTTTTTGCATTTTATATTTTGGTTATAATAAGCGCACTTCGCTGATTGATTACAACTGAAATGGTCGAGTGATAGTAATAGTGTACTAGTGTCATTGAGGACCCGTGTTCAATCCCCCAAGATTGTTTTTTATTTATTATTTATTGTCTTTGCAGCATATAACTATATATAAGTTTTATTTATATCAGCGTTATATCGTTTCGTAGTTGAGGTTCAACTCTCAGCTCAAACATAATGCTTTTCCAATTAAATTCATATTTCTGTTCGGACGCCACCTCTCTGCAGACAACTGCGATGTAAAGCTTCTTAAGAACATGATTCGATCGTAGTCGTAGATCTAGTTTTCGATCAATTGGATTCAAATATTTAACAACACGCACTGTTGATCATAAGAAGCTCGGTCAAATCAAGGGCTAGAATGATTCTTTTTTAACTCAATTTTAAACCAAATTAAGTACAATTTCAGGGTGTTTTTTAACTCATTTCCGAACAAAAACAAGGTTCGTTTTTGAGAGGCATTCAAGTCCGGTGAATAATTCAAATAGGGTTTATATCTGAGTTCTGAAAACGAGTCTTATACCCGAAAAGGTTCATAAATGAATTAAAAAAATATAATTTTGATTCGCTGAGTATCCTTACACGTAAATATAAAGACTAACTAACTAGCGAGGGAATATGACTAGCGATGAGCTGAACCAGATATTTTATATATGGTCATACGCTGACACCTAGTCAAAACAAAAAACTAAACAACCCATAAGAAAGTAGATAAAAAAAATAAAGTATTGTCTAAAAAACACAACTTGAATGTATTATTTTTAAAAACTATCTCTTTAGATGTTATTAAATTTTAATGTATAATTTTAAAGCATTAATAAAAATTAAACATTTTTCAACCTTATGAAGACATAAGAGAAAATTTTTTCATTATATGATCATCTCTTTAAAACTTTGAAAAAAACGTTGAAAAATATTTGTATAAAAATATGAAAAATATACTTTTAGATGCGGCATAAAATTTATTTAGGTGTTAGGGGTCATCCATAAACTACGTTACTGATTTTCCGGTTTTTTTACCCACCCCTCCCCCTGCGTTACTTTTCGTAGTGCTTTTCAAAACCCCTCCCCCCCCCTAAAGTAACGTGACATATGAAATTAATTCATTCGAATGATTATATATTTTGACTAGCTCTGACAATTTTCACTAGTATTAGTGTCTAGTATGACTAGATACATTAAAGGAACAATTGGAAAAAAATCAATAATTAATATCATCTGTAAAAGCTATTCCATCTGCGATCCAAGATTCGATGCTCTCTCAATTACTGGGATAGAAGAAGCTGGTAGCTTTGTTGAGGATTCTTCAAAATAGAATTTTTCATCGGATTCTATGTCGACCCATTCAGGTGAATCCTCATTTCTAACGCAACGAAATTCACCTGGTCTTTGACAGAGTACCCTTAAAGGCTGCACCCGAGCTGCACCAAGTTCTGTGTTTTTGTGTAAATGCATTCTGAAAATTGATTTATTTAAATAGTATTTTTTATTCCGATTTATTGTAAACGATATAATACAAACTTATGGCAATTCATAGAAGTTTTAAAAATTAAATACAAGCCGCAGGTAGGACACGACCTTGAACCGATTTCTTCTTTCTGAGAAGGACAGTACATGTCATACGGTATCTCCTTTGATCAAGAACATTCAGGCCTTAACGTCAAAACCTGTCACAAAAGCAAAGACCCAAATTTTTCAGACTTGTGCTGAGATGGTGAAGAAATACCAAAAGGTTCCTGTGTCGAGGGAAAAGGTGGTGGAAGAAATCGTTGAAACAAAAGTTAACCATCAATTTAGACGACCAAACATAAACATGTAAGGTTAAAAATTTTTGAAATGATTGTGTTGTTAATTAGAGGATTTTTCGTCGATTTTTTTAATTTTTGGTAACGTTACAATATCTAAACACCTCCCCCCCTACCGTTACTTATCGTAGTGCATTTCAAAACCCCTCCCCCCTCCTAAATTGGTAACGTAGTTTATGGACGACCCCTTATGTATGACCATCGTTATTTTTATTCCAAAAGTCCATATCAAATCAACCATCGCTAAAATTTCATGTCCCAGATTTGAGTGATTTTTGTTAATTAGTGCTTATGATGATTCTACTCCAAACTGTTAATTTGCAATAGTTTAATTTTTTATGATTTTATAAAAAAAAATTTAGAATTTTGAGCCGTAATTTTATTTTTCCTAATTAAAAAATACTCCATTTTTAAAATATTTTTCCAAATATGTAGTTTGTATAATTTTGGCAAACACTTAGGGTTCGTCCATAAACTACGTTACCAATTTAGGGGGGGAGGAGTTTTGAAATGCAATACGATAAGTAACGGTAGGGGGGGGGGAGGTGTTTAGATATTGTAACGTTACCAAAAATTAAAAAATCGACGAAAAACCTCTAATTAATAACACGATCATTTCAAAAATTTTTAACCTTACATGTTCATGTTTGATCGTCTAAATTGATGGTTAACTTTTGTTTCAACGATTTCTTCCACCGCCTTTTCCCTCGACACAGGAGCCTTTTGGTATTCCTTCACCATCTCAGCACACGTCTGAAAAATTTGGGTCTTTGCTTTTGCGACAGGCTTTGACGTTAAGGCCTGAATGTTCTTGATCAAAGGAGATACCGGATGACATGTACTGTCCTCTCAGAAAAAAGAAATCGGTTCAAGGTCGTGTCCTACTTGCGGCTTGTATTTCGTTTTTAAAACTTCTATGAATTGTCATAAGTTTGTATTATATCGTTTACAATAAATCGGAATAAAACATACTATTTAAATAAATCAATTTTCAGAAAGCATTTACACAAAAACACAGAACTTGGTGCAGCTCGGGTGCAGCCTTTAAGGGTACTCTGTCAAAGACCAGGTGAATTTCTTTGCGTTAGAAATGAGGATTCACCTGAATGGGTCGACATAGAATCCGATGAAAAATTCTATTTTGAAGAATCATCAACAAAGCTACCAGCTTCTTCTATCCCAGTGATTGAGAGCATCGAATCTTGGATCGCAGATGGAATAGCTTTTACAGAAGATATTAATTATTGATTTCTTTCCAATTGTTCCTTTAATGTATCTAGTCATACTAGTCACTAATACTAGTGAAAATTGTCAGAGCTAGTCAAAATATATAATCATTCGAATGAATTAATTTCATATGTCACGTTACTTTATGGGGGGAGGGGTTTTGAAAAGCACTACGAAAAATAACGCAGGGGGGAGGGGGTAAAAAACCGGAAAATCAGTATCGTAGTTTATGGACGACCCCTTAGTGCAAAATTTCATGATGGGACGATGATGGATTCATGGGAAAATGATTTCTTTAACCGATTTAAGCCAACGCTAACAATACAAAAATCTTAAAAATCAACGCATTGAGCTTTTGACGTGAAATTTGGGGGAGAAAAAGTTTAACATATTGACTTTCAGTGCAGTTAATAAATCTATGAATTTCTTAAAGGGGAGAGGTATCTTTAGAGTTTATGAAAAAATCACCTTTTTTTGGACATTTTTTACAGTGTAATAAGCTATTAGCAAATTATGACTGAAATGTAAATCAAAAACAAACTTAAAGTTCAACAAGTAAAAGCCCCATTTCAAGTGATCTTTCAACATTTTAAATACTTATTTTATTTTTAAATGGTGTTGCCTTAAAAGAACGTTGGTCTGATATGAAAACTGATCCAATACATTTTGTTTAGTCTTTGTTCAAGTAAGAATTAACTGTTATTGCTGCAAAAACTATAGTTGAGAGTGAGCAAAAGCGGCACCCATATTGCGGATAATTTTTTCATATCCAAATTTAGAATGAAAATATTCTACTCCGTTCGTTTGAGATGCCTACGGCCTCAAGAATCTCGCACACCTTAACTCTGCGATCGGCAAACACGATATCGAGAATTCCAGAACGTTCGGAGTCACTTGTGCTTGTACGACCCCATCGGAATTCAGTAAACCACTTGTGAATCATTTCAATCGATGGTGCAGAGTCCCCATAGTATTTATCAAGCTGAGAATTGATTGGTTTGGCTGATGGCAAAAAATAATGCTTGATGAGCACACGAAATGCACTTTTTTCCATTTACACCAAAATTCACAAGATCGTCTGCTGTCAATAGATGCCAAACACAAACTAAGCGTCTCAACAAGCTGAAATTTTGACAGTAGTCTATTAGCAGATGGTAGCTTGTAGTAGTAGATTGGCAAGGTTGCATTTAAGGTTTCTACACAAGAAATTAAAAAATTCACTGACTTCTCAAATTGCATTCGTAGCTAATAGTTAATTTTTGCTGATTTATTCTGATTTCTGCGGTCAACAGACATGTTTGGATAAATAATATTAGTCTACAATTTTCGGATCCGGTACACCCATGGTCCGGGTCATTCTTATATGTGCTTTCAACACTGGTTCCAAATCTGTACTCAGTTTCCTTTTATATTGTGAAATTTTCAAGATACATGGTGTTTCACTTTTTTAGCTCGTGTTTAGTATTATTTGATCCAGAATATAAACTACTCACCATAGAAAAAATACTACTTTGTAGTTTAGAAAAAATATCAACTTTTCCATTAATATATCAACCACTTTTGTGTCATGTGCTGTATCGGAGCTAAAATTTTCAGATTTTCCAACGATATAAAGGGTGGTTAAATTTTAAGGGCCGATGTTGATTTTGAAAACACAAATTATTTAGGAAATTATTGTCATTTCTTTTTATCATGATAATATTGGTATGGTTCAATTATGTATGGAACAAAATATAGGCCAAATGGCCGCCGCGACCTCGGCGGCACACCTCCATCCGATGGTCCAAATTTTCGATGACGCTGTGGCATAATTGAGGTTCTATGCCGTTAATGTGCCGAAGAATTATCTCATCCTTTAGCTCTTGAATTGTTGCTGGCTTATCGACGTACACCTTTTCTTTCAAATAACCCAAAAGAAAGAAGTCCAACGGTGTCAAATCACATGATCTTGGCGGCCAATTGACATCGCCACCATGTGAGACAACACGGCCATTGAATTTTTCACGCAAAAGAGCCATTGTTTCGTTAGCTGTGTGGCAAGTGCCACGTCCTGTTGAAACCACATATCGCACACATCTATATCTTCCAATTCGGGCCATAAAAAGTTCGTTATCATCTCACGATAGCGAGCACCATTCACAGTAACTGCCTGACCGGCCTCATTTTGAAAAAAATACAGCTCGATGATGCCGCCACACCATAAACCGCACCAAACAGTCACTTTTTGTGGGTGCATGGTTTTTCGACAATCACTCTTGGATTATCATTCGCCAAATACGGCAATTCTGCTTATTGACGAATCCACTGAGGTGAAAATGAGCCTTATCACTGAAGATGATTTTCTTCGAAAATTGATCATCCACTGTTGCCATTTCTTGCCATTACTCTGACCATTGACGACGAGGCTGGTTCACATTCAACATCGGCCCTTACAATTTAACCACCCTTTTTATCAACAAATTTTGCATCTTTTGTTTAATCAACAGTTTTTTTCTAAATTCTAACTAAGCCTAAAAAGCAAAACACCCTGTATCCTAAAAATTGAACAAAATAGGAGGAAACTAAGTACAGATTTGGAACCAGTGTTGAAAGTACATATAGGAATGATAATGGGTTTACCAGATCCGAAAATTTTAGACTAGTATTTTCTATCCAAACATGTCTGAGTCTAAGAGCACTACTATTATTTTGACCGCAACTGTATATTAAATTTAGTTATTTTAAAAAGCCAGAATTTTTGTTTTTTTTTAACTCAGAAATTGTGATCTACGGATCAAACTAAGCAATTCCTGAAAAAAGTCATCGAAATCGGCCAACAGAATCACATGTCGGCGGTTGATGGGTTAACAAAAAATGTGATAAAAAATTTAACAGCACATTCTTTTCTGAAAAAAATTCTGACCTCACAGAATGCAGAATTTTTAGGTTCTGATCTGAATTTACAGAATGTTGACCTCTTTTCAGCTGAGAAAAGAACGGAAAATGGCAACATTTTTTCATTTGATATTGGCTGCACTGTTGTTTTAAATTCCGATGTATTTACGATTGAGGTTATGTATAGTGCCGACTGCATGGAATTTTTAACAAATATTCATCGAGCTGTTCAGTTTTATTAAAACTAACCAATTTAATCAAAATTGTTTTGGATTAAATTTCATATTTTTTTTTAAAATTGGAATTTTTTGCTTCTCATATATAATATTATAATGCCACATAATATTAATGTCAAAAATATTTTTTTTGTTTTTATGTTGGTATTACTAGAGAGCAGAATTCAGAAGTGCTGAATTTTACAGGTCAGAAAATTCTGTATTTGTTATACTTTTGCGGTCAGAATTTTCGAGAAAAGAACACGATTTATTTTGAGGACTTTTTTTAGAAAAGAACGGAAAAAATTCAGAACTCTTGAAGAGGTCAGAAAAACTGCAAAATTTTTTCCAGAAAAGAATGCGCTTTAAGATTTCATTTTTTTGAAACACAAAAGATTATAGATCTTAAACCAAAGACTCTATGTAGATGTTTTATATCCCATTTTAAAGGTACAGGTCATTTCTTAGTTTTGAATCAATACTTTAATATTAATTTCAAGGAAATAACCGGATCTTCTGCCGGTTTACTGACCTTCTAAATGTAAAAGTGCTGCTCTGATTAAAAATTTCGGATCCTCAAATGCTATGAATTTCACAAAAATTTCAATTTAATGTCGTAATACGATTTAATTTTTAGAATAACTCTCATTTATCGCATACAAATCAATATTACGATGACACTTGTCATGCCAAAAATACTAAGTCAATGAGGCTCTTAAAATTGTGTGGGAAGGAAATGGCGAGAGTATTTGTTATTTGAAACAATTTATTTAGTTTGACTTGAATCTTGTCATCTTAAACAGTTCGAATTCTTTTAAATCCGTTTATTTTATTCACCTTAGAAAGCAAAAATGAGCGCAAAAAAGCGAAAAGTGATCGGTAAAAGAATTTTTACAGAAAGAAGTTAATAATGCGATACGAAAACCATTTTGTTGCATATTTTTAAATTTAATTCTAAGGAATAGATTTCATATAAAGAAAGCGTAGTTTTTTTAGAAATCAACCCCAATGACACACATTGCTTAATCGTTTTCTTTTGAGGCATTTGTGTTGCGAGAGTTTCATTAAACTCCATGTTGCTCTTTAAGCCTGAAGTACAATAGAGCGAGCGAAAGTGCGTTGCGAGACGAAGAATAAGTGAGAGCATTTTCATAAGCAGAGTTTTTATGTAGCAATTTATAATGCTTTGCGATGCGCTTGTGCGAGGCATTTTCGATAATTTGAAAAACGACGCATGCGATGATCAGCTGTCATAAAAACTCTTTTGAAAAATAATAAAAAATTTGAACATTTAACAATTTTCTTCAAAAACTCAAATAAAAATAATAAAACATATTAAAATAGTTCTAAACTGATACATTTATTTCAATATAGCCAAATAAGACATTTCTGAGAAGGTGTTGCTTAAAAGGAAGAACCAAACGCAATAATCCCGGTCTTGATAAATGGGTCGGACCCACTATTTTCTTGCTCGCTGGTTTCGAAGCTTTCTTAGTTCATTCCGAGCTAAATATCCGGCCAAGACTGCAACTTGGCGAATATTATTTTTCTTCACATTATATTTTTAAAAATATTATTATTAAAAATTTTATTTATATCTGACGCAACTCTGATGCCTTCAAAACTGGCGTTTCTCATTGTACATTATACGCGAGGCATGGTGTAAGAAACCATATGAACGCGACGTCGTTTGCTAAAGCTGTCAAACTTGTGAATGAGTGAAAGACACAAGTTTTTGTATGGTTGGCTGTGAGTAATTTTTGAGGAATTTTATTTAGAGGAATTTTTGAGGAATATGAAAATTTGTAGATTTTTTTTTTTAATATATATACAAAAAAACTTTGGCAGCACCTTTTTCTGGTTGGCAGAAAAATACCTTAAAATAAACTGAACACTGAACTTTCCGATTACGTTTCCCGTCACTATAAAAAAAATTGAAACAAGTGCCATTTTATATCATTGTCCTTATTGGGTTAGAGATATTTTAGAGCACTCCTTGAAGTAAAAGCCAGCAAAAACGAGCATATAAATTCAATCAAATTTGGATGTTTAAGATCTCGATAATGAGTGGAGATTATTTTTAACTCGATTATTTTTTAGATCCAGAGTCGTATTAAAAATGAGTTTTAAATAAAAAAAATTTAGTACATATATTTGTTTTCAAATTAAGAAAAAGTAATATCATTACTATTCTTCTTTTTTTCTTATGCATCAGTTTAGCGAGTATTTAGTAAATAATATCACTAGTTTGAGAAATCGACTCGATACGAAAACAGTTTTACCATTTGTTATAAGCTTTTATTTTTACTAAAGGAATTAATAAAAATAGTGATGACCTAAAAAAACATGTTTGAATTGAATTGGAGAAATAAAGTTCCATATATATAATTTATGCTTATAACTAAAATTTTTTAACAAAAACATACGTTAAAACTAAAAAGTCTTAACATTTTTTTAAGGGACGCACAAAGCGTTTTAACCCTTTGACGACGAGTGGGAGAAAAATAACCCATTTACACTTTTAAGTCGTGTGAGCACAATTTTCGAGATATTTTCACAAAGTTAGGCTTAAAGGATAAGAAATCAGTGTAGCTTTTAACGTGTGCCATTTTTCGAACTTATTTTAATTTTAAGAGAAAGAAAAAACTAGGAAGTCATAATATATTTTTTTTCCATAGGTATGGAAACCACAAACGATTTTCAAATACGAGCGGTTATATTTTCTCATCCAAATTATGTCAAAACCTTTATAAAGCTACTCCAACAAAGTAAAAAAGAAATTATTCGGATTGGTTTTTTCGGATTTTTTCAATACTTAGAGTAAAAAAAATTTTAAAAATTTCAAATTCAATTTTGTATAGAAATATGCTATCGGTGATGACAATTCCACAAAAAAAATTTAATTCACAGTGGTTTGCTTGTCGTTCTCAAAGGGTTAATCCAATAAGATAGAAAATGTGTAGGGAAAAATATATCTGTTTATGTTTACTTGATAAATAAAACATCGTTTGAAAAAAAATTTTGAGGAATTTCATTAAAATTTGAGGAATTTTTGAGGAATTTGGGTATTAAAAAGAGGTAACACTGCAGCGCAACAAAACACGGCTAGTTTCTTAAAAAAACCAACAGAAAGTGTTGTCATTAAAAAAAAAAAATTTCAAATGGTAACTTTTACACTCAGCTCATCGGCTTCTCTTCGGAATTGTGAAACTCTGAAAAACAACAACAACAACATTGATTTTGCTTCAAGTAAATTAAACAAAAATGACAAGCAAAAATTACCAAAATATAAGATGTCAGTTAAAAAAACGGTTATATATGGGGAAATATTATTTTTAAGTCATAAATAGTAAGTCAAATCTGAAAATCGTAACAAATCCGATATATGGGATCATATGGCAACACTGTAAACCAATGTTATAAAAGCACCTCATATTTGATTTAAATGCATATTGATATTTTTGGTTGAATAAAATATAACATAAAATAATAACAATATACAGTATTGATTTTAGTTTTCTTTTTCAAAAATTTTGAACAACTGATTTTCGTATCTTCTTGAAGAAAAACGAAGATCTTCTGAGAATTCCTTATTTTTCCCTCTCTGATTCATTTATGATCCCGAAGTATTTTATTTAAAACATGGTAGGTGACAAGCAGGGCCCGGATTTTGTTGACCTAGTTTTTGTTTTTTTTTTTTGTCGTTATATCAACTCGGGGATAAAAGATTTACACGTTTTGAGTCTTTCTGATTCCAAATTTTATTTTGCCTTTTTCATCACATTTTATATCTTTTTTAATTATTATTAAAAAAATAATTAATTCATAATTTTGAAATTTTTTTTAATTGGCATTATTTTCTTCTTTAAAAGTATTTGAGGAGTCTATTTTTGATTTCATTCCAACATTGTGCAATCAAAATAAAAAATGCCTAAATACGCTCCAAGAAAAAAATCAAGCAAATTGCAAAATCTCGTAGAAAAGTTTGGACACGATTCATTTTCCGCAAAGAATGCTCGAAAAAATATTTTGTGAAGCAACACATTCAAAGAAAGAAACTCCAAAAAGCCGTAGAAATAGTTAAAAAAAGGGGGCACAAACAATAACCAACATCACGGCACCACCAAAAATGTGCGAATAAGCGACATAAAGTCGCTAAAAATTATAATTTTATAAAATTATGAAATAATTAAAATTATTTTAATTTTAAAATACATTCCAAAGTGTTCGGGTAGAAAATTACTGCGTTTACGCGATATGAATTTTCAAAAAAACTTAAGAAATTGGACAATTCAAGAAAAATAACAAATTTAGTAAATGGCTTTTTTGCCTTTTTTTCAATGTCCACTTTCCCTTTTTTTAAGTTTTTCGTGCCACAAAATCCGGGCGCTGCTGATAAGTATATACATACTAGAAGCTAACAAAAGCAATTTTTTTAATTTTTAGTTAATGCTAATAAATTTTTACCTTTCCATGAGATTGTGAAGAGCTTTAAAAAGCAAAGAGCGGCACTCATAGGTAAGTCCTTTTTCCCAAGTGCCATTCCAGAGCATTTGATTAGCTGTAAAAAAAGAAAATAATTAGACTAAAATTAAAACTTGATATAGATTACATTAAAATTTAAGTGATAGTTGGATATATTAAAATTTCATTATTTTTTTTATTCTTAAATTACAAATATTGCAGTTAGAATTTAAACGAAATCATCTATAAAAATTAAACCTGAAATTTTTGTCATATAAATTTATATTTAAAATTGTTGTACCTTATTTCAAAGAATTTTTATTTCTTTTTATTTTGCCCACCGCTGTAAGACATTATTATCTTTATATAGACCCATAAATGCTCTGTATTGTTATTTTACTGAAAAAGGGGGGGGGGGGAAGATATAACATTCCATGGCTAAAAACAAACCAATCTGAGGTAGCAGCAGGCATAAAATTAGAAAAATTGTAAAAATTTATTTTTATTGTAGCTATTTACGGTTTATTTGATCAACCTGATCACAGTGTTTAAAACAGTATCCAAAGCAAAACAAGCATAACTGGTATGAGTGAGTCGGAAAATTACCAAAAGTCAGCATGCATGCATGATATGAAGATGGCACGTTAGGAAGAATAAGCAAAAGGAAAAACAATAGAAGACAAAATATGGTAGAAATAAGTCATTTATATCATGAAAAACAACAAAGAGAATAGCCAAAAGATTGAGAACCAATAAGAAGAGAAAGGATGAGGTGAAATATGGAAACCGTATTTAAAAAAAAACCAACATCTAGTAGATAAATAGAGTATAAATTATAATAAAACAAGCTAAAAAGATACGTGAGCATAAGAGCTCAAATGAGGATGGTTTGTGTACGTATACGTAACACAAATACAACCAATACTTCATACTACTGTCACACAAAAAAATCACTGCGAACTACTAAGAGAGCACATGAGAGAAATTGTAGAGAAACACCACTAAATATAGAGAAAGAGAAGGGTGTTTTGAAAAGCAACAATTACATAAATAAAAAGTAAACAACGTTTTTGGAAAAAAAAACAATCCGAGAGAACAAATATATATTTACAGATAAGAGCCGAAACAGTAGCAGGAGCAAATCAAAACAAAAACACAAAATAAAATAATGCTTTAAACGCAAAAATTTCATCGTCAGAACCGATTGTTGAAAAAAAAAAGAGAAAAAACAACATGTATATGAAGTGAATGCATTATTTATTGTATCTTAAGTAATTTTCCTAAATTTTTCCTAAACCTTTATTTTTGTTAAAAAGTTCGATTGCAGTTAACTTTTTTAATAAATTTTAATTAAATTAAAAAAGACTTAGAGTAGATATTTGTTTTGAATATCAATGCTTACTTGTATATGTGTAAAATATCAAGTTTAGGTATTAATTTTTGTTGAATTTCTGAAGGTTTTGCTATTATAATGACGTAACTTTGCATAGATAGGCATGGCTTTTATTCGATTTGGCGCATTTCCGAACTTGATCTCCATTTTTCAATTAAATGCTGATATAGTAAATTTCGTTAAGACAGCTCTAGAATCGGATTTATTACGATAACAATCATATATGATCGAACAATCGGACAGACCTCAATAAGCAAGAAAAATATTTTTCTCCAAGCTTGGAAAAAAATTCTTCAACTCCCACTTGATCTCCAACTCATTTCTCCAAGTCAGCTCCAACATCTTGGAGTTGAGCTGGAAATTGGCTTGAGATGAGATGCATTAGTTTTCAAAGTGTCAACAAAATAATTTGTTTTTGTACCTGACAACACTAGGTTGTTTTTGGTTATTGTGTTTCTTGTTGGAATTTGTAGAAAAGTGAATTTGTGAGTTGCAGCAAAATAATAAAAGTAAAGGAATAAACTTAGTAGAAACTGCAACAAATTAGGCATAAGTGCAGTTTACGGCCCACGCGTAATTTTTTATAAATATGTTTTTTAAACCAATTTTGCACTCCTTAATCCAAAAGTGCAAAATTAAAAGAAATAAGTGCAGTTTATGGCCCACGCATAAATAATTTCTTTCTTATTTTTATTAAACATATTTTGAGATCCTTAGTCCAAAAATGCAAAAATAAAATGTTGGCCTCGAAAGATTTAGGAGATAAAATTCGCGAAAGTTTCAAAATTCATTGCAAAATATGAAGTTTGTGGAGTAAAGCCGAAAATAAACAATGGTTGCATTCAGCGGAAGAAGGGAGTGGAACCAATACATTTATTTATTTTATATTATTTTTAAAATAAGCGAAAAAAACAAATTAAATATTTTCATTAATTTATAAAAATGTGTAAGTAATATGTAAAACAAGTTAAACAACAATTACAAAACAATATGTAAAACAAACACAACAACAAACAAACAAAAATTTAAAATAACATAATTAATGTATGCAACCAAAACGCTTCAGTTTAGTATTTGAATAATAATATAATTTACTTTAAACAATTTTATGAAAATGTGTAATATTAGTTTGAAACTATTTTTATTGTTTGAAATTAAAAAAAATAATTGGAAAAGCTTTCTCTTAAAAAACTATTTATTTTTTAACTTAGGTTGGAGATCGGTTAGAGAAAGACCTTGGAGATCAAGCCGTATCTCAACTGGAGATCGAAGGTCCATTTCCCTGGAGAATGCCTTGGATCTCAAGTGGAGGTCAACTTGATATCCAGCACAGGAGATTGGAGAAACGAACTGGAGCTCCACTTGAGGTCAAGCCGATCTCCAAGGTAAATGTTTATTGGGAGGTAAACGGATTAGGCCGCGCTAAATGTTAAATGTAGATATATAAAAAACACTTTCAGCAGTTATGCCAAGTGAAGGGATTTTCTCCTATTTGTAGGTTTTTTTTTTATAGAAATTTGACATTTAGTGAAAAGGGAAGTATTTCTTACTTTTGTCGAATTGAAGGGATCTTTTCAATCAGTAGATTTTTTTTACAACTAAAACTATATATTTTCCAATATTTTTTTTCGAATAAATGAAAAGCAAATAGTGTCTTTATTAGATGTTGAAGCGCTTGGGTCCAAAAACTGTCAATCCAAAAAATTGAAATGACAATTTCATTTTTCCAAATTTTGCAAAAATAATAAAAATTCTACTAAGTTTTTAACATGCAATTGTTTGCTGACGCCAAAAGAATTTTTTGTGTTGTTACCAGAGATCTGCAACGAATCACATTTTTGAATCAATGAGCCACTTACTCAAAAATGAGTATGTACAGCTGCGGTCAAAATAATAGTAGCGCCCTTATATTCATACATGTTTTTATAAATAATACTAGTATACGAATTTCGGATCCGGTAAGTCCATTTTCATTCCTATATGTAATTTCAACACTCGTTCCAACTCCGTACTCAGTTTCCTCTTATATTGTAAAACTTTCAAGATACAGGGTGTTTTACGGTTTTGGTACGTGTTTAGTATTATTGATCTAGAATCTAAACTACTCACCATAAAATAAAAAAATAATATTTTTTATTTTAGAAAAAATATCAACCTTCCATCAATATATCAACCACTTTCGTGTCATGTGCTGCAGCTGAGCTAAAATTTTGTGATTACTCAACGAAATATCAACAAATTTTGTATCTTTTGTTTTAGCGGAGCTGTAATCGTCCAAATTTAAAATGTCTTTTTTTCATGTAAAAATACACTTAATCAACAGTATTTTTTTAAATTCTAACTTTGGACAGTAACAGCTCCGCTAAAACAAAAGATAAAAAATTTGTAGATATTTTTTTGGATGATCTCAAAATTTTTTCTCCGCTACAGCACATGACACGAAAGCGATTGATATACTTATGAAAAATCTGATAATTTTTCTAGAATACAAAATATTATTTTTTATTTTATGGTGAGTAGTTTAGATTCTAGATCAATAATACTAAACACGTACCAAAACCGTAAAACACCCTGTATCTTGAAAGTTTTACGATATAGGAGGAAACTGAGTACGGAGTTGGAACGAGTGTTGAAAGTACATATAGGAATGAAAATGGACTTACCGGATCCGAAATTCGTATACTAGTATTATTTATCCAAACATGTATGTATATAAGGGCGCTACTATTATTTTGACCGCAACTGTATAAGCAGGGACCGTACCGGTTATGGTTTTTATCAAAAAAGTCAGATATTAACAGTTATCATTAAGCTTTTATTTTTTCCGACAAAAATACTAGTTATTTAATGCCTTTTATTTTTTCGGGCAAAAATAACTGTTACTTTTGACTTTTATTTTTTTGGTCAAAAATAACAGTTATTTTGTGCCTTTTATTTTTTTCGGTCAAAAATATCAGGCAATTTGAATTTTTTTAAAGGACACTTGAACGGAAAAAAAGTTCTATGCAATTTTTATCGTCTCATCAGCACGCACATTTTGAGCTATAAAACTTTTTAGTTTTCAAAGTTTTTTATTCGGCCTTTAAAAAAATACAAATTGCCTGATATTTTTGACCGAAAAAATAAAAGGCACAAAATAACTGTTATTTTTGACCTAAAAAATAAAAGTCAAAAGTAACACTTGTTTTTGCCCGAAAAAATAAAAGGCAAAAAATAACAGTTAATTTTAATTTTTATAGTAACAGCCAAAAATTTAAAAGGAATTTAATATTCGCGAAGCTGCTGCCATTACGATAATAATGGTATATTTAAAAAAATCCTCCGGCCACTTTTTCGTGATGCCTTTTTCATCTGAAAATTATAAAATAACAGTTATTTTCGGTCCCTGTGTATAAGTGGTTTCCAAAGTAGTACTCAAATGTGATTGATTCAAAACAAAGTGAATCAAATAAGTATAGAATGAATTAAATATTAAGGGTTGCCATGAAGTCAGAATTTTTTTTTTATTTAAGTTACTCCGAAAACTTGGCTTCCCTAGCTCAAGAAGAATCCTCAGTGAAGAGGAAATTATTTGGCCAAATCATAAGATTTATAACGCCATCACAAATTACGAATCTTTTTAATTCTATATAAAAACTGTACTTTAATTGTGTCAGTTGCATCAGCGGATGGACCACAAACACAATTACCGTTGGCTAGTCGCACTTCACGACCTCGGTGATGAAACGACGAGAGTCGAAAGGAGTCAGAATTTTAAAATAATAAATGGTTAATAGGGTTACCACCTACATTTTTTTATTTTTACGACTTCGGTGCTGGCTCGAACACGAGGTAAAAATGGGTCGTTGAATCCGAATCCACTGTCAGAATTTCAAAATTATGTCATTTTCAATAGGGTTGCCACCTAATATGTATTTTTAATAGTTTTAAACATCATTTAACAGTGTACGGATTAACAGTCGCTAATTTTGAATCTGAAGTCAAAAATTTTAAAATTCAATATGGTTAATGGGGCTACCACCTAAATTTGTTTGTATTTTTGTGAAATCTTGACATTTTAAAATTCTAACAACGGATTCGGATTCAGCGACCCATTTTTACCAGTGTTCGCTACAGTACCAAATTCGTAAAAATAAAAAAATGAGATGGCAGCCCTAGTCAACATATGCAAAATTCTGACTTAGATTCGAAATCAACGACTCCCTAACACTGTTTAACGATGTTTAAAACTTTTAAAATACTTATTATTAGATGGCAACCCTATTATAACAAAAGCTCATATTTTTGAAATTCTGACAACGGATTCGGATTGAGCGAACTATTTTTAGAAAGTGTTCGCGCCAGCACCGATTCGTAAAAATAAAAATATTAAGGTGGCAACCCTTTTAACAGAATTGAATTTTACAATTCTGAATTCAGATTAACTTTTAAATGATGGTTAAAGTTTCTTAAAATACATATTATTAGGTGGCAACCCTATTATAAAAAAATTACATAATTTTGAAATTCTAATTTCCTAGTTAGAAAACTAGAAAATACCTAGTTTTCACACCAGCACCGAATTCATAAAAATAAAAAAATTAGGGTGTCAACCCTATTAACCATATTGAATTTTAAAATTCTGACTTCAGATTCGAATTCAGCAACCCCCTAACACTGTAAATTAGGTTTAAAATTCGTAAAATACATATTATTAGGTGCCAACCCTTAATATTTAATTCATTCTATACTTATTTGATCCACTGTGTTTTGAATCAATTACATATAAGTACTACTTTGGAAAGTACTTATACTCATTCATACTAATTTTTGTGTAAGTGGCTCATGATTCAAAATGTGATTCACTTTGTTTTGAATCAAGCACATTTGAGTACTACTTTGGAAACTACTTATACTTATTCATACTCATTTTTGAGTAAGTTGCTCATGATTCAAAAATGTGATTCATTGCAAATCTCTGAGTTGTGAACGAATAGTACTCGAGTTCTACTTATTTTTAAGTATTCGTTACAGATCTCCGATTGTTACGTACGAAAAAAAAGGAACAAATTTAGGTGGTCTAGAGTTTTTATGAAATCGATTTTTTTTTAATATCTTTCTTTCGAGAATAAACTGTTAAATTTTTGTAAAAATACTGACGTTATTTCCACTTCTACAGCCATTTTAGTAGGTATGGAGCCAGGAGCCACAGTGTTTTTCGTCTACATTCATTTTATTTATACTCATTTATCTCGAAACTACTTTTTTCGGCATGGTGTTGTAAAAAAAAACAAATCATCAAAGCCGAATCATCTGCAATTTTAATATGCTATTCAAAACATCAGTGGCTTTCGCTGGAACTAGAATCAAAGTTTTATTTCAAAAACATCGAACATTTTACACTTAATAACCGGTAAAAAACAAGCTGTATTTTAGAACTTAATTTTCAAAAGCGTGTCATTCTGTTCATTTTCAATATTTTTTTTTTCTTTCTGGTTCCAGCCATAGTGATTAATATTATTCTTGGTTTTTATTTTTTAGATCCAGGCCCTTTTTCCTTGACAGGGTCTTATTGAGCGTCGTTTTGAACATTATCAAATAATATTTTAAACTAGTAAGCTCGTGTGGCGTTAAAACGCCAAAATCAAACATACCTAGATTTTATTTTAAGCTATTGAATAGATTTTCAACTGGTCAAAATTGAAATGAAATTAATTTTGGCCTTTTTGCAATATATGCGGTATTGCACGCGCTACTACGATATAATGTTAGCATATTTAATTTCATACCCAAATTTATTTTAAATATACAGGAGTAAGAATATTTCTTGATTTCCAGTTGAAAAATGCTTGAATAAAAATGTTTCACTACCAGTTTCCAATTTCTTGTTAAATTTTTGTGTAAATTTTTAAAAATGTAAAAAATGTTCCGAGCAACAGTTTAGAAATCTTTTTTCAACTGTAAGAAATTATTACAGTATCACTTTGATATTGATAATATCAATTTATAGATTTAGCTGTAAAATTATAAAAGATTATTCGTCAGTATAACAGTTTCATAGCTATTAGCCGACAGGTGGCGCTAAATACCTCACATATTTTTAGGCATATGTTGAAATTAAGAAGAGAAAAAGCAACATAACAACAATTATATGCAAACTTTAACTCGCTTTAACTTAAAAAACATAAATGTTAAAGAAATAAAAAGTCCAGTTTGCACATCTACAGGTCTAAATCTATCAAACCATACTAAATTTATTAAAATTGGATTTGTACTTAAAAAGCCTTACGCCGGACAAAATTTGCGTTTGTGTCATATATATAAGATTAAAAAAAAAATCCTAAAAACACCGACCTGCCTATTAAAAATGAAATATTAAATTCTATTTGCTTTATTATATCTCATTTACAAGCAAATGTAATTGTGTAACTTTTAAATGCACATCCAGTCATTTAATAAAAAAATTAATTATACAGAATTGTATAAATAATTTTTTCATTAATTGTTTTTATGATATTTGGAAGTTTTTATGTTGTTTTTTATGTTTTTTTTTTTAAGTTATTCTTATGGTATTCTTTTGTTACTTTTTGTTATTTTTATTCGTTTTTTGTTGTTTTTGAATTTTTTTAAATAAACCTGAATTTATGTACCTGAATTAAAAATGTACAACAGTCTTATTTTTTGAAAAATTGAAAGAAGTAGTTTAGGAAAAAATGGAGAGGAAAAAGTGGGTTTAGGGAAAAAAGGGGAACTTTTTTTCAAAAGAGAAGGGATTTCTGAAAAAGTCTCCTAGCATCACTGACTTGAAGTAAAATTTTTTTGTAGCATTAATGTACAAAAACGAATGTAGTGTCTTGTCACCCACTTAATTTTAAAGAAATCTGCTATTAAAAGTTATTATATAAAGTTTTTATTTTTTTTTTAAAGATTTTTATGAAACGATTATTCAGTATTAAAATCAGAAACATATTTTAACCAAATACGGTGATATAATATTTATTTTCATACACCTTTTGTTTAGTTTACATCATGTAGTGTCTCTTACTGCTATACATTTGACTGTTTTTTGTTATGAAAAGAAGTATGTATTAATATCTTTAAAAACTAACTATAATATTCTAATGCTGTCAATCTATAAGACAACTTTAAAATTAAAAAGATTCATTACTATTACTGTCGTTTTTACCCATTAAACAAAAAATATAGGCGCATGTGTTTTACAAACAGAACAGCTTTATAGATTTTTTTCATTTATTTTTCATTTAATCTTCATTGCTGCGAAGAAAACTGTTATTGCGAAATATTGTGTTGTTACCAACGACGCAGCAATACACAGAACCATGCAAAAATAACATTTATGCCAGAAGTCAAGCCAACCAACTTGAACGTAACAACAATCAGCCAATCAACAGAGTTTTTACAACAACAACAACAACAACAACAACAACAACAACTGACATACACACATAAATTCACGACGACTACGTCGCCACGCAATTCGACCAAGTTTACATGATGGCCAATTCAGTCTATGCAAATTCCAAAATTCCATGTAACACGTGTGGTTGATACGTAGTGCACATGTTGCTGTGTGTTTTACACACACACAGTCACAGTCAGAGGCAGGCATGAAGCCAGTCATGCCGACAGCAGACAATTCGCTAGCCATCCAGACAAATAGACGGACATATATTTTTATATAGAAATATTAAGAGCGTATACAAAGAGAGCGAAAGAGAGGGAATGAGAGAAATTTATTAACTTTCGAACCTTTATTAGAAAACAAGTTTTGCTGCCAACCAGTGTTGTCACTTAATCACAATTGTGGTTAATCTATTTTTTGGTTTCTACCACTTTAATTCCCCACTATTTGTAATTTTTCAAAAGCTACCGGTATTTTATTTCAGTCATACTTATCATTTATTAATTTTTATGTAATACTAACTAAAAGCGCGTTGCTGCCACGCCCTCGTAGCCAAAAGCCCATAAAATATTATCAGTGAACTGCATGAACAAATTGTGGTCGAATACCTAATTCCGTGGCTGTGCGGCATAACTTCAAAGCTATTCGATATCGCAAATTTGGGTTATATGAGAGGTGGGTGTCACGCCCCCTTGTCAAAAGACCATAAAGGCCGCTTTACATTATCCTACTGTGTGTTAACACATGTCATACCACATTTTATTTTTGGTTTGTTTCTAATTTCATCACACATGCTATCCCACCAGAGATGCATTTTACCATAAACTTACTTGAAATTTATTATTTAAGTGAGAAAAATTTAATCTCGTTATGTGTTTTCAAATGGAATAACAGAAAGAAGGAGTTTTACAACTTATTGAACTTTGTAGAGGCTTTAAATGCATTAAAAACCGATTCATTACTCAAATTTTCACGTTTTAGTATAGTGTAAAGTATAAAAATGTGGTGCGACTCTGTGAGATAGTCTAAAAGCGAAAAATTAATTTCTTCATACAAAAATTAAAAATGACAGCATGATTCATCATTCAATAATACTTTCTATTTCACATGTCGTAGCACACAGTAGGACAATGTAAAGCGGTCTTAAAATGTTATCAGTCAAACGACACGTGTAAACTATGGTCGAATATCGAATTCCGAAGCTGAGCTACCTATAATACCAATGATATTCGATATCACAAATTTGGGCTGTATGGGAGGTGCCACGCCCCCTTTTTTAATGCCAAAACCGTATTCAGTATGTGTTTAATAACTTCCAAAAGTTTCATGAAAATCGGTTCAGACAAATGAGCTAAATTACCACATTTTAGTATTATACGATCAAAACTGTCTGATATATATATATAAAAGTGGGCGTGGCAACATTTATGTATAAAATTACTGCCACTTAGAGCACCTGCATACCAAAATTTACTATAAAAACGTGTACACCTCCGGAATTGTCATGATCTCAAAAAAGTTGGAGTAGATATAGTGCGACCACGCCCATTTTTTGTACAGCGGTCGACAATAACAATCTAAACAAAAATATTAAATTTTAACTATTTATGTTCAAAATCGTCTGAGATACTTTCTTTTTTTGTGGGCGATAGCGCAAATTTGCCTTGTATGGGAGGTACTACGCCCCCTTGTTCAATCGACGCCAAATTTCACAAGAACACTCTTAAGATGTTGCATCAGTTTTCCTCAAAATATCACACAAATCGGTTTAGCAGTTTTGGAGTCTATTCGTTACTTATGCTTGATTTTCAATATGTCATTTTTATGACGACACAAAAGTTTATCACCTGAAATATCACCTTAATAAAATTCTAGAAAATTTTCTGCATAGCTCCATTTAATAAGTTAATTGTTTTTAATTTTCCAAGATTGCCAAAGTTAGAAAAAATGTCAACATATTGTTATTTTCAATTTAATTGATAAGAACTGACCACTGAAAATGACGTAGTGAAAACCAAGCATTACAAACATACATACACACATACATCGATTTTAAATGCTTTGGAGGTCAATACTTCTGGCGCACAGTGCGTTGTCCCAATGACAAAAAAAATTTAATGTCATCATGGCAATATCTAGTGGGAGTGTAAACAATACTGTTTTTGGAATATACCAAACGATCGTATCTATTCCTTTTTTAAGGGATTATCCCTTTTTCGTATGCCGAAAAAGCTATCCCTTGAACATTTTCAAAATCCCTTTTTTATACCTTTAAACTCCCTTTTTCGCCATAGAGATTGTCATACAAGCTTTCTAATGCTCTAAATTGTTTATGTTTATCACTGGGTATTTAACTGTCTGATAACTGAAAATTGTGAATGCTAATAAATCGCTAGTTTAACTGATTGTATTTTATACTTCGGTGAAAAGAGTTTTTTCTGCAATCAATAAGTCTTCGACAAATGAGAAAACCCGATTGTAAATCGACACGTTAAAAGCCGTTCATACGATGAAAATGTAATTTGCAGTACTCCTTCAATAAATTCTCAATCAATAGCCACAAAAGACATATAATGAGAAAAAAGATTCGATTTGGATCCATACGCCGATGACGAAGACGATGAAAACGCGTTAATTATACAGGGTGTCCAGTGTAAGAGTACGAATATTTACAGTTAAACAAAAAATCGTATGCGAAGGCGGGTCTATTTTCGCACCCTAAGGAGTTACGGGGTTAATTGGTATTTCATGACTTTGATTCATACTATTGTTTCTAGCAGAAAAACTATCTCACGAAAAACTTGTTTTAAGAACTCATTGGAAAGACAATGAAGTACAACGAACTTTGTTATTTTTAAAGATATGTTTTTAACGTCATATGTTGATGTCGCTGAAAAGGAAATTAAGTAAATCACAAATATTATGGAAAAAAATTTTGATTTAATACGCAAAATTCAGAGAAAATTGCGGTCAATGTGAAAATTTAGTAGTTTCAACGGATTGATTACACATCTTTACACGAGCGCAGCTCGGGAATGAATACTTGGGGTGGGTTTGGATACTAACGGTGTAAGGTAATTTCATTAGGGTCATTCACGGGTTGTTGCGAATTGCAAGAGTGTGAAAATGCAAGATAATTTGCGCACTAACGCGTAAACATCAATATCGCAATTTAATTATGAAATAAAATTAAATGTCGAATGAACAGTAAATATATTGCAACCTTATTTTGAAAATTATAAAAAGTTATTAAAATCTACGAACAAACTTAACCTTTTTGAAGTTTTACCCAGGTGGCAACTACGTTTGAAAACAGTCAAAACATGAATCATCTATTTAGCATCTTTGCTTGTTCTCGCAATAGGTTTGAGCAGTGCGTAATTCAAGAAGAGTTGCAAAATTACTTCCAATGTGTTTGTTGTTGGAATGATGCGAAAGTTCGCAATCATGCATTTTCGCATCGTCGCAACTGCGTTTCGCATCAACCCGTGAACACCCCTATTGTATTTCAAATTAATTTTTAAAATAAGTTTTCCGCTAATTAGTTTTTCTGCTAGAAACAATAGTATGAATCAGAGTCATGAATACCATATACCTAAGGGTGCAAAAAAAGACCCCCCCCCGCTATCATACGGCTTTTTGCTTAACTTGACCTCCTCTTTAAATATTCGTACCCTTACACTGGGCACCCTGTATATTAAAAGCAATTAATATTCACTTTTTTTACTGATAAATGCATCAAATTAATTTAATTTCATACAAACCATTAAAAATTATCCCTTATTTATCCCTTTTTTGAATTTGCGATATCTTTTCAACACCTCACATTAAAGTAAATATCTCCTTTTTTCAAAAAAAGATACGAGCACTTAATATACATATGTATTTGAATTATCGTATTGTTGCAATAAACTGAATGATCGTAATAAAAACAAACGTCCTTATAGAATATATATAATATTCATGCTTTAATGAAATAAATCAACGTTTTTACAAAAAAATCTACCACTCTTTTTCTACATCTGCAACTCTTTTTAAACTTAATCTACCACTATTAAAAATTTTCAAGTGACAACACTGCTTCCAGCTACGAAAATTATTAGTATTTATTATTGTTTACTACTTTAGTCGACAACTTGTGAATTAAATAGCAAGTAAAAGAATCTAAATGACAGCATTGCAAGAAGATTGTCATACATACATACACACATGTTTGTTGCATTTAATTAAAAAGAGAAAGCTTTAAAATTGTATTAAAAATTTTTTGTTAAAAGATTTTTGCACCTTCATTTTACATATTGGTGTTTACGTTAATTTGTGAAATAATTTCTACTTGCTATTTTTATTTTTAATTTTTTTTATATATGTATTTCCAAAGATTTTCTTTTGTTTTTAGCACATATTTTGTTTTAATGAAGGATTTTATTTTCAAGATAAGCCGAAAGCTATTTAACCTCACTTCACACTGATTAGACCAATAAATACGTTGTTTTTACATTTAACTTCTTTTACATAAAAATCATCAAATGAACAAAATAAGTTTTTACTTTTCATGGAATATTATAACATTAGCAGAGAGTTAAAAAGTTTGATAAAATAACATTGATGCGTCTGAATTGAGATGAATTGAGTACAATGCGATATTTCGTTTTTAATTTTTCATTTTACTATGAACGGAGAGTTTATTTACTGAACGATTTATATTTATGACTAAAGTGCATTATAAATAAATTGATTCGATGGTTTTATGAATGCATAAAATAGTAAAAGTTTTTACAAAATGTTTAACTTAATTGTTTAAATGCAAACAGAACTGGTCACCTTAAACTGCGTGAGCTTTAAAGATACGGCTAATTTGTTTTTGTTTTTTAACTTGGTAGCACTGTCTTCGACATCAGTGTCAAATTTCATGCCATAATGTTTAGTTTTTATTAATTTAGCGCTCGTTTTCGTGAACAACTTTTACGCACTGTCTTGTTTACGTAGGCAGTTGAAGAAGTCAGTGAATTTTTTGATTTCCCATGTAGTAACTTTAAATTAAACACTGGTCCTAACAACTACCGCCTGTTTATAGACTACTGTCAAATTTTGAGCAAGCTGCGTCATTAAGTTTGTGTTTTATAGCCATTGAAAGCAGATAACCTCCTGAATTTCAATTAATGCTACTACTCCATCTACCACCATATTCTCCAGATTAACTGCTTTATTCTGTATAACGATAATGCACACCAACGACAAGCAAGGCACGAGAAGCAATAGAATTTCGTATAGAAAAAAGTATTGCTTCTCGTGTCTTGCTTGTCGTTGGTGTGCTGCTTCGTGATACAGATTAATGCAGTAAATCTTTCAGAAAAAATGGCTCGGCGGTAAGAGATTTGGGTCGAAGGAAAAGGTCATCACTCAAAACAAACGCCTATTTTGAAAACCTTGGTAAAACCTATTAAAAAATAAGGAAGGAAGAAAGAAAGGAAGGATGAAAGGAAGGAAGGAGGGAATAAAAAATATTTATTACAGACAACATTATTGAGTATAATATCTTACTCATTTCTCATTTCTTTGACACTTTAGTTTAATTTTCTAATGTCAGATATGATTGGAGAAGTTTCTAATCAAACATGTAATAGATGATAAATGTAGTTGGGAAGAGGTCTTTTCCAGATCGTTTCACATGGTACCACATTCATTGGTTTCAAAACAAAGAACAACATTCTATTAGGAAAAAATGTTACCATTTATATTTGCAGGACTTGAGTTATGAATTTTATGAAATATAAGTGGTAGAATTTCATATATACAAAATTTTCACACAAGTCAAAGTAAAGACGCATTTATTTATTACAATGGTAGTGATAGCTCACTGACTGCTGCAACTTTTTCCTGTCCCAAATGCAAAAACTTATGCTATTTACTGGATGATCACAAACCTGTTCTGTAGGGATTCCTATTTTCAAGTACATATTTAGCGAAATATTGGAAAGAGTCCGAAAAAATTTAATGATTTCGGATCATATCGGGCTTATTGCAATTTCCTACGTTAACCCATTAATGACAACGTATGATATAAGTATATACAGTGTTGCGCAAAACAATAGCAACAAAATCAGTACGCTGCTTTAAAATCGTGTATCTTTTTAAATATTAGGTACACACAAAAATGATTATAGGAACCAAAGCATATATTCATACATCATATTAAAAACAAATCATATTCCAATTTGGTTTTGTTTTCTTTATTAAATTTAAAATTAATGTGACTGCATTCAGTTTGTCTGAGATCAAAACAAAATCAACATAATTAATATTTGGTGTAAGATCCATTATTCTTGATAACCGCTGCACATCTGAACGGCATCGACTCTATTAAAGTAGATATGTTAGTATTAGTATATGTTCCCAATTAAGTTTCAGCGCTTCATACAGTGCAGTCTAATTGGAAAACCTTTGACCAGAAACTTTTACCTTCAAAATCCCAAAAAGATTTTCAATGGGATTCAAGTCATTGTGACTTTGCCGGCTAGTCAAGGACTTGAATCCCATTGCCTCTAATGTAATCTTTCATGAGCTTTGAAGTGTGCTTCGGGTCGTGATCGGGCTGAAACGTTGACTGAAGCGACATATTCCACTCTGAATGTGGTCGCATCTTGCTTTCTAAAATGTCATTATATACAAATGGATCCATAATTCCATTGATTTTTTGAAATGGTTCAACTTCATTATAGGAAAAACAAGTCCATACCATAATGCCATCGCATCCGTGTTTAAAATTTATTTTGCAGTTTCGGGTTTCAATTCGTGTACCTGGGTGGCGCCGTACCGTGCACATCCCATCTGAATTAATCAAGTTGAACTTTGATTCATCGCTAAAAAACGGTTTTCGATTTTTGAACGGTCCAATTTAGGTGCTCTTTTTCAAGACTGAGTCTAAAAAACAATAAATTGCAACTTGTTGTCACAATTTCAGACAGAATTGTTTAAATTGTAACACCTCACCTTGTTTTTTATGCTAAACTGTAAGCAAAGGTTTCTCTGCCGGTCTGTTACTTCTTTAATCGTTCTCAACGGCTCGTCATCAAACAGTGCTGTGGTGGATATCTAAATCAAGTGTCCAAACAACCTCTTTGGATGTGGCAAATGCATTTCGTTTGAACACACCACAAATGTTCCTGTCACCACGCAGCGATGTCTTCCGCGGTCACCCTCTTTAATGTACCGTTGTTACGTCTTTTGTGAAGGTATATTTCTTTATTAATCTGCAAACTATTGACCGATTAATATCAAACTGTTTCACGTTAGATATTTGCGAATTTTCTTTTTTATATTCGGAAATAATTTGTAATTTAAGAGCTTCACAGTATTTAAAACGTGCCATTATAAATGGAACAGTCAATGTCATAACTAGCACAAAAAAACTAAACTTAAATGTTAATGACTTACAAACAATACGTGCTTTACAATAACGGAACTTTTACCAATAATCATTGGAACTTCTTTTCTCTTTTTACATTTTATAAGTTTTGTTGCTTTTGTTTTGCTCTCAGACAAATTCCGATGAAGCCCAACTACAGAAAATTACTGTTTGGTGCGCTTTATGGGCTGGCGGAATCATTGGCCCATATGTCTTCAAAAACGATGATGGTCAGAATGTTACTGTCAATGGTGAACGGTATAGGAACATGATTCGAAGTTTTTTCGTACCTCAATTAGCTGGCATTAATCTTGCTGATATGTGGTTCCAACAGGACGGAGCCACATGTCACACAGCGGGCGCTACAATTGATTTACTCAAGGAAACTTTTGACGAAAAAATAATTTCACGAAATGGCCCAATTAATTGGCAGCCAAGATCGTGTGATTTAACCCCATTGGATTATTTTCTTTGGGGTTATGTAAAGTCACTTGTCTACGTCGATAAGCCACAAACAATTAAACACCTGGAAATCAACATTCGAAGAGTTATCGGCGAGATACGGCCGCAAATGCTGCGAAAAGTTTGTGAAAATTGGTGTTCCAGATTGCGCCTTGTACGCGCCAGCCGTGGCGGCCACATGGCCAAAATCATATTTAAACATTAGTGTCATAAAATTTTCTATCCAATAAAGCCCGTTTCATTGATATTAAAAATATATTACTATATTTTATTATGATTTAAACTTGTATCACCCTATAAAAACACCCTTTACAAATTGTATGCTGAAAATTTCAATCACTAAACTCAACGGTTTCTGGTGGTGAGCATTAATGGGTTAAGAAAAATATCATAATCAGGGCTAGGATTTCCATGACATGTCATCTTTTTTCTGCTGCTTCCTAGACATTTCCTGGTAATTTAAAACGTCCATCTATCTTTCTTTAATTCCAAATATTAAAAGTTCTTAGGTAATTTTTTTGTAATTTTTCATCGTTTTTAATTGGTTATAGTTTTTAGGTAATTTTTACTAGATTTATGGCTTTTTTGGTAATTTTTAGAGATTTTTTAGTTATTTTATTGTCATTTTTGGGCATTTTTAATTTTTAAAGCATTTCTCGGTTTTTTAAGGTCATTTTTGTGTTATTTTTAAAAGCTTTTTCGTACTAAAAAATATCAAAATGCAAATTTTGAAACATGTTCCTTTAACAATAGAGTCCCTTCAATCAAAAACATTACCTCTCAAAAAAGAAGTAGCTTTTATAGACCTCGATGAAAAAAAAGCTCTGCGCGTGATGAAACTGACGAAAGTGTGTGTAGAAAGGTGAAACATGTGTTGGATAAAAACACTGAAATATTAGTGGGTAAAAATTTTAATACAATGTAATTAGAAGTGGAACTTACATCCGATGACATATCGTATTTTAAATATATGTTCCTCTCGTCAGTGCAGAAATGTGAAAAGAAGTTTTTCTGTTTACAAAAACATTTTGCCAGACAATCGACGTTCTTTTAATTTTAATAACTTAAAAATGAACCTTGAAATAAATTGTAATATGCTATGTATAAAAAGTATAAAAAAAAAAATTTTAAGTTTAGTAATGTTTTATTTTTACAGCTTTATTTTTTGTTTATTTTTTATATAATTGTTTGCGTTTTTTAGGTAATTTTTGTCAGTTTTTAGGTTATTTTTTGAATTTTTTTTAGGTAATTTTTTGCAGCTTTTTAGGTCATCACAATCCGAGCCCTGGTTATCAAAATGACAATGAGTATATATCTTGAGTAATTTTTGATTCTGAGCTATAATCTTTAAAACAAAATTTTGTTCTAAAGTGTTCGGTAAAGAGGCGAAACGAATGTTACCACGAGATTGTTCATACTAAAATTAAGTGAAAAACGTAGAAATTAACAAATACGGATAAAAAGTGTACAAAAAGCGCACAGTGTAATCTGGTTTAAGTGGACAAGTCTAGAAACCAGCCGCCTGCTTATCCTAAAATTAAACGGTTTTGGTTGTATTTCAGAAAAACAAACACCACAAAAGTTTTCTACACCACAAAAGAATTACAGTTAAAATCAGATATTCAACAGAAATTTACAGTGGAATTGTCAATTTCAGTAATTTTAAGCTTTCTGTCTAATATTTACAATTTAAATCAGTGGTCAACACAGTGCTCAAACAACAACAAAGAGAGCTTTCCGAGTGCACAGCTTTACACTGAAACAAGAAGTTGTTAAAAGCTCTCGCACCATTTGATGCAAGGAAATATTGTCGAGTGTTGGTTTTTCACAACGTTTTCTTTTTCAATTTTGTGTTTTTTTTTTCGCTAACTTAACAAAGAAAAGAGCACAAAGTGTTGAATAGAATTTGCGAAGTTTTTTTTATATCTCTATAATATATTTGTGTTCTAATTTTTTATTTAAATTTTTAATGTTTTATATTGTTTGTTTTAGTATTAATGACAGATCTGAATAAATAGATAAATAATACAGCGTGCAACACTCTTACCGCATGAATGCTCAAAGCATACTGACTAAAAATTTATAGCACAAACTTTTACGCAGTGTACAAACATAACGAGCCGATTGCTACTTCGTGTGCAAAAGCACAAAATCACACGACGCCCGCGTCTTATGGGAAAACATAAGTTGATGACCACTAATTTAAAACCTTTATTTTTATTATTATTGTTTTCAGAAGATTTTACGTTTTCCTTGAGAATACATTTTTGGACATACAATTTTATTTAAACTAGTTATGTACTTCAATTTTGTTGACAGTTTGTAGTCAACAACACCTGAACAAAAAACCTAAAAACCTTTCTGAGGAAGCCATAAAAGATGTAAATTTCGCACAATTCACTCATGCAGAGAGATGAGACGTAATCAACTTTTAAATGGCACACAATTACCTTACAAAGTTGTAGTTTTGTGGAGAGCATATTGCGTATTGTTGTTACTGCGTAAAATCTAAGAGAGAGACAATGTTGGAACAACAACATATCGCACACTAAATACAAAACAGTCACAACTCGAAATTTTCCAAAATCGACTTTTTATCATAAATCAAGTCATAATACACATCTCTAACTACTGCCAAAATTTCTTTACCATCACTTTCTTCCTTAGCTGGAAAAACTTTTACAGTCTCAACTAAAGAGTTTTATTTTGAGTTTTGTCTATGTGTTCTAGATGAAATAATATGGTATGATATGTAACACATAAAGTGTTATATTTTAAGTTGTGACACCTTTGTTGAAGCTAGTGAGAAAATGTATCGTGTATTATTTCGAATTGTGCTCCTGTAGCTGAGAAAAAGTAAGTACAATCGACTGTATATTTTGATATGTCTGTTTTGTTGAAATAATTTTGATTAACATTAGTTTTATCCAAAAGTTACATATCAAATAGGTGCGAGGCCTAATTAAAAATTAAAATCACGTGATAACTTTTTTGGACAAATAAAGTTTTTGATGATTTTTTATGGGAAGTTATTTCTAATAAAGCCATTAAAGTACCAACAAAATTGAGTTTTGTTTTATTTTATCAATGAATTTTTCCTTTATTATTTTCAAAAATAGTCATAAGTCCCAACGGTCATATAAAAAAAGTCGAATATTTTTGAAGAATTGTGAATGGATGAAACTAGTTTCCACGCCTTTAGCTACTCTGGTAATGATTTTTTTCGTGTCTGAAACTACTGAAAGTAGCACTATGCATGATTTTTCTCAAAAAAAAGCTAATACATATTAATATTCCACGGAAAACGAATATTAATATAAATGTTTCTTGCAAATTTTCTTATTTGACTGCTGGTATTCAAATTTTTATCAGTAAAAAATTTCAGTTAAAGGGTCATAACTCTGAAAAACTTTTATTTGCACAATTCTGATATTCAAATACAAAAAATTGGGCCAACTTTCTTCTAATAAGAATGCAGCTTTACTTTCAACTAAATATAAATAAGTAATAAATATCATGTTTTTTTTTAGTTTCGTACTTAAATGCTTGTTAATTAGGAGATTTTAAAAATTTAAGCAATTTTTATCAGTTAAAGAAGCACCATTCGAAATAATATCACCAATCATTCGAAAATTTCAGTTAAAGAGTCACAACTCAAAATTGTCCCTTATTTCCACAATTATAATATAAAGTTAAAATAATTATACCAAAACTTTCAAAATTTGTTTATAATTATACAATAGTTTTATCTTAAACAGTTTTTTGCTTCTCCCGAATATTGAAGTTTTTTGAATTGTGACTATTTTCTATTTAGTGTGCGATATGGTGAGGGATAACTTTGCAAAAAATATACAAAAAACAAAAATTTAAATCAATGTGCGCGCACGCAGGTATCTTCAACAAGATAAGAAGGCATAAAGACGAATCCCCTAAAATTCTTATCATTCAACTAAAGGGCAAACGACACGCGCCTCCAGTACTTTTTAGCGGCAGTGCGACCAAATGCGCTGCGCACACACACCACCCACTTACATACACAACACGCACAAACACACACATAAGCAATAACTAGTTTTCTTAAATGCTCTTATTAAAAACAAAATAAGGTTTGTAAATAGGGAAGGTGCGGTTGATGACTGGCCTGCATAAAGAGAACGCGCAGCTGCACTAACTGAGAGAGTCCGCAAAACGCTGACATCTAAAGAGAAAGTGAAAAAGGAGAGTATCTACTTCGAAAATAGGCATGCGTCGTCTATTTTTGTCGTTTAAGTTGCTGTGTTTGTTAGTAAAACTTAAATTTGAAAGTGTTGTTGCTGTTCTTGAGGTTGATGTTGTTGTTCATTTTATTGTTGTCAAATCAAGCGCACGCGACATTTATGTTTGTCATTAAAATCGAGGTCGATGATCATCTCATGACGAAAAACAATGGTGTGGAATAAAACATTTACAAACTCAAATGAATACAAATAAACGAGTGATTAAGAAACGAATGAGACAACTTAGTAGAAGTATGAAATGACGATTGAGACAATATTTGCACAATTAAGACAATAGCAAAGAGAGAAAAATGGGAACATGGCGAGAACGAGGCAAAAAGCAACTCAACGAAAATTGCGAGAGCAAGTGCTATATATATATATTTTTTTTATTATTAATCAGATGAGATTCTCTCGATTTTCAAAACATATACTAATAATAATACTAAAATGAAACATACTAAATGCATATGTATGCACAAATGTTTGAAAACAACAAATAAAACACACGCTCACAAATATATATATAGAGTGTGTATATACCTACATACATACATATACATACACTACCTTACAAATGTGACAGCTGTTAAACTAACTTCGCCAAGAGACGAGAAGTAAACTATAATGACGTCTGCAAGCGTAGCTAAACAACAGCAACAACATCGAAGACGTCGACCAACTCTCGTGTGTTAAAACGTTTTTCCCCATGCATGTACGAAGGAGCACAACAAAAAAGAACAACATCAGCAACGTTGCCATATTTCAGTGTATACAATAAAAATTTGGCAACATTGCATTATTTTCTTTATTATTTTGCTATAAATCGAGAGCGGTGCAAAACATTTTCTTGCATTGATGAGATACAAAAAAAAAGTGTCCTCTTAAGTTTTATTGAAAATATATAAATGTATCTGGAAATTTTATGCAAACAGTATTAACTTACTTTTTTTAAAACAAGCAAGGCCATGTGAGAGTAATTTCTGTTTTTGCTGTTTTATGCATCGTCATCATCATCACACAAAATAACTACAACAACAACAAAAACACAACAATTCATCGAAGGAACAAATGCTAGCTAAACGGTCGTTCAACCTATTTTCGTTCATTTGTTCGCATCCATTATTTTGCACATATTTTAATTACATATAAAGGTAATGTGGATAATCAATGAATGACTGATTCAAATCAAACAATATCATTTTAACTTAATAAAAGCTCAGGCAGGTGATCGATTTAAAAAGCTAAGGAACAGAGCACATGGTCATGAATGCATTCATTTGCAGTTATGTGTCATTCACAGAAAAACGAACATTGAGATAACACTACACACCAAAGAGACGAAACGAAATTCGTTCTATTGAATGTGATGCTTGTCGTCACTGCTAGTGCTTTTGAAATAACAACGAAAGGTAACGAATGGTTGAAAGTGTTGTTGTTGTTGCTTTCAAGACAACACAGTGAAGAATATAGTTCAATATTTTTCCCAAATTGACCCCAAGAGGGAGTTCCTACGTTCATAATATTGTCGTTTTAATCAATCAGCTGATTTTCAGGGCAACCTTCTACCCTGACGATATTTCGGAACGCAGAAAATGTGTCTTTTTTTAACTTATTTGAGTGTGACATTTTAAGAAACGAACACAGAATGTTCTCACCGGTTTGCACTTATTTTCGAATCGAACACAAAAGAACAAAAAGCTACATTTTTTGGTAGAAACGAAAACGCCATTAGTGATAGTTTAGCAGCTGTAAAAGTATGGCCAGCATATTTGATTACTTATCAAGTTAATTGATATATCGATTGCCAAATGGCGGCTAACATCTTCCTAATGAATAATGATACCAACTATACTGATTTAATCAGTATCATACTGATTTGAGACTTGGGATACTGATTGAAATATCATACGGATATATATACTGATTTTTCAAATCATTTCGTCAATTTGTCAATTCATTTCGTCAATTTGTGTACGATGCGAATATTCAACGCACCCGCTCAAAACTCTACTCGCATGTGGCTATTGAACGCACTTTTGCAAAATAACTGTTGCAAAATAGCAGATTCATAATCTGAAAAAAATCTGGAAGCAAGAGTCATCTCAGCTTCATATCTTTACTCTTAGTGCAATTTTGCAAGTAAAATGCAAGATAGAATGAACTTGCACCGATTTCTTCAAATTCTTGAAAACGTGGCCAGACTTGTTGCGAAAAACCTCGTCTCATGACAAATATTCATTTAAATAACCGAGAACTGTCGATGTAAGCCCGATGTCAGTGCAGTTCACTGACTCGGCCTCATAATAAAAACCTATGTCATTTTGACTGTTTTTCTGTCTCATTTTGAATCAATAAAAAATTAACATGCATTGAACTATTTATATCTACAGCTTTCATACTGATTTCCGAGAGAAAAAATTTTTACTGATTTTCCATCAGCAAGAGTTGGTATCATTACTAATGACAAACTTTACTGTTACTCGATTGACTGGGAATCACCATATAAAATATAAAGAAAAATGTCGAAAATAGTTCATATATCTTTCAAATTGACTGCTAGAGGAGTCAAATGTATGAGCACCATACGACACACAGTTCTTGCTTACGAATGACGAAAATATTCATTGCAAATCTCTGATAAGAAACCTTGTGGCTCAACGAGTCAAACTAAGAGTCCGAACAGAACCAAAGCGGATGTCGGTTGTCGGATTCGCCGTGCAACAAAATACATGCAGCCGCCAAAAATGAAAACGCCGTATAAATGCGCGACGGGAAAATCAGAATAGAATCTAGAATTCTAATTTGTATCTGACGGCTGGCGAATTTCTTTCTGAGTGACTTAAATGAAGCCATCTTTTGAAGTGTCCCAAGTAGTCCAAGTCTGAAAGAAATCTTGAATGAATCATGCACAATTTTTCTTCCTCTTTGACGAAACATGCTGATTTGTTTATTACATTTCATTGGCGAAAATCTCATACAAAAGTTAAAAATTCGTGCACTGTTTTAAAGCTTGCTGTTTTCGATGAACGAAAACAAGACAGATTTGTTCCAGAGTTATCGACAAATGTAACTCACGCAATAAGTTTCTTTAATAAATCATCATGACATATTCGTGCACGAAGCCTTGGACTGCAGGGGTTTTTTCTTAGTTTTTACTATGATCTGACATTCTGTTTTTGCGCCTGTGTTGCAATCATTTGAAATATTCCCGTTCCCAAAATTAAATGCAACCGTGATCCGGCAACCGCCACCAGTGTGACCAGAAGATTTTTAAAAAAATATGCTTTTTGTTAAAAAAAAATATGCTAAATATTCCACTTTCAATTTTTATATTCCACAAAAATATTCCACTTTCAATTTCAAAGATATATATATCTAAATAAGACTAAATATGCATATAAAAGAAACACAGAAGTAAGCTTCAAAACATTTATTTGATTACTACCACACTTAAATTTATAAAACATAAGTTAATATTAAATAAATTATATTAATAACAAGTAAACAAAGCATATATCAGTTGATTTGTAATTTACAAAAGTCTTTTCAAGAATTATATTCTCTTAAAAATAGTCAAATACTTTTCTCACAGAGAAAACTTCATTTTTAAGTCAGATACATATAAGTGTATTACATATTGTCACTTAAAATATAAAAACCCCAACAACATTTTTAATTTTTTGTAGGAGAAGCCAAAAACGTTTTTAAATGGGACATATTATAGATTTAAAAGCCGTTTTGTGGACAAATACCTAAAAATAACTACTTAATAAACGAAATTATGAAGAAATTATCACTTTACAATCTACTATATGTGCTATTTTAAAACGTTTTTGGCTTCTCCTATAAAAAATTATGAACGTTTTTATGGTTTTTTGAATATTAAGTAACGATATACAATATACAAAATTAAAATTCAGGCACATCTTCGAGATCAATACTTAAATTGTTGCTTGTATTATTATCATAGGTATTTAATAGGTATTACAACACTTTTTTTAAGCATGTAGCCATGTTTTTACATTCAACAAATTATTTAAGAGTTTTTCTTTCATTCTATTTCGAATTTTCGTTTTAATAAGATTTATATAACTAAAAATTTTCTTAACCTCAGCATTGCTAAATGGTAAACTATGCGAGGAAAGCACAAATTTTAATAAATCTTCTTCAGATTCCCAACTTTGATCAATAACTTTTTCTGCTTTGTTGCTTTGAATCCACTTTTAAAAATAGTTAAAAGAAATAAATATTGTTTGCAATATTCACGATGTGGTGCATTTGTGATAAATTTTTGCAAAATTTACAATACTTACAACTTTGTGAACGAACCTTCAGTAAAGTACATATTGTATTTTTAAAATCAGCTGATTTTGGTATGAACTTCTGTTTGGAAATATTAATTTAAATCATCATTTAACTAAAGGAAATCATTCAAAAATTGAAATGAAAGAATAAATTATATTAATTTTTATTAAATAAACTCACAGCGTAGCCGGTAGCTTGCTATATGCTGAGTAGAAATGCTTGTACAATCATCTGATCTAATACGCAACGAAATTTACACAGAATACAATAGTGTTCCATCGGTGCATTTTTTCCACAGAGTTGTATTTTGAAAACCGTGCATTTTGTTTGTTATATTACAAAATTTACTACAAATATCAAATTTATCAAAAATACACAATACAAGGGGAAATACAACACATCGTGAATACCCCTTATGTTGTCTTAAGTATATTACTTACTGCTGTAACATAATCCATAAAAAATCCAACCAAACAAACATATAAGCAAATTTACTTCACTTTTTAAGCTGCGTGAAGTTATTAAATGAATTGCAATAAAATTGACGATCAAGATGTTAACCACAAAACAAATTCCTTATATTGCGTTTCACAAGGTGGTTCAGAGATGAAAAAATATAAAATGTCGATAGCCAAAAATAACCACTTATGGCGTTTTCTTTTCTCGAAAAAATTCTGCATTTTTTCTGCCTTCTTTGAGAATTCTGCACTTTTTGTGTTCTTTTCTCAAAAAAATGTTGACCTCTAAAAATAAATCGAGTTCTTTTCTCGAAAATTTTGATCTGAAAAGTATTTCAGAGTTCTGCCCTCTGAAGGTTTCAGAGTTCTGCCCTCATATGCTACCACCTGAAGAAACAAAAAAGTGACATGTTTAGAAAATATTGAACATTGTATTGACATTTTATTAAAGAGTGAGCTTCTTCTTTGCTAAAATTTTTTGTAAGTAAACATAAAATGGCTGATATTAACGAAATTACCACATCAGTGGTGATGTTTCAGTGATGTTTCTCGATATAGCAGGGCAGCCAACACAACATTGAAATATAAGTTGCATTTTTATGTTCTTTTCTTGACTAAGAACAGGTCAACATTTTTTGAGTTCAGGTCAAAATTTAAAAAATTCTGCGCTCTCAGAGGGCAGAATTTTTTGGCGATAGTATTCAAATAGACATTTTTTATTGCAATTTTTGTTAATTTTAAAAAATATAGGAATACGCAAAATATTCCACTTTTTATGCTGCATATTTTTATAAAAAAATATGCTTCCTGAAGGTAAAATATGCCAAAGTGGAATATAATATTCCACTCTGGTCACACTGACCGCCACCGTTCCAATTCTGAGCGGATTCTCAGCTTATTTCGCCGAGAGAGGACCGCCAACCATCAACCGCTTTGGTTCTGTTCGGGCTCTCAGCAATTGCTTTCGTTGGAAAATCAAATAAACATTAGGGTGGTCGCCAGCAAAAAAAAAGTCGGTAATCACGCCTCAATAGATAGTATAATAATAGTAATAGATAGATAGATAGATATAGATAGATAGATAGATAGATAAAGTAATAGATAGATAGTATCAAAATGTGCCATGAAAAATTTTATTAAAAATATTGTCATCTAGAGGTCGCTCAAGAGCATCGAATATTTTAAATTAGTGTATTTGTTATTGTAAAAAAGATTACAAAAGTCCAATACTTCGGAATTCTTAAAGTTTTATATGGGAAATAATACCATACGAGGTCGGAAAAAAGTGTTTAATAAACTCGATCTAAATTATTCCTTGGGTTATTATAGTATCTTCCACGAAAAAATTTCGCGATATGTTAACCCTAAGGCTAGGTGGAATTTTTTAAAAAAGCTCTTTTTTTGGGCAAAAAACCACTTTTTGTATGCGAAAGTTTGTTTCAATGAATTTACAAAACAAAAAATTTCAATAATAAAGCTTAGAAAATTATTAAAAAAGTTTGATAAATTTTTATTATTTTGTTGATTTTTGTTCAAAAGACTGCTATTAACAAAGATAGTTCGATTTTGATAAGATTTAATTTTTTGGAAAGGTATTCAGGTGCACTATTAAAAACAAAAAATATAGTAAAAAAACGTAAAAAGTATAGAAAGTGTAGAAAAAACTTATCCATACAAAGATTTTTTTGCCCAAAAAGAAGCTTTTTTTTAAAAAATTCCAGCTGGCCTAAGGGTTAACACATCTCTAAATGTTTTCGAGGAAGGTACTGCTATGAGCCAAGGAATTTTTTAGACCGAGTTTATCAAAGACTTTTGTTTGTTGCATGGAGACCGATCCGGTCTAATGCATATGGGCATTTCCATAGAAAAGTCTACCGTAACCAAAAAATTAAAACTTATTAAAAACTTATTTTTTAATGATACTAGCTGAAACCAGGTGCTTGCTGCCACGCCCCCGTTTCTAAACGCCCATCAAATATAATCTTGCTTGTGTAAATTGTAGTCGAATACTTAAAAATTTGTTAAAACTTGAAAAATTCTGACGGAACCAGCATTTAAAATTATGTTCGTTTTTAATGTGTGAAAAAAATTGCTACAAAAAAACAAATTCATCGATCATCCAGAATGCGTCGTTAAGTAAATCATACAAAATGTATGGGAAAATTAATTTTCTTCAAATTTTTTTTGGGGATTTTTCGGGAATTTTTTCTTCTTGGTTTCTTCTTGGCAAGAGACGAGTTCGAATTGATATGAATCATTGAAATCAGTCCAGCCGTTCTTGAGTTATAAGCGTAGTAAGTAGTCCACCACCACTATCTTTTATATATATAGATTATCTAAGGGAAACATTTTAATTTTATTAATTAATGCAATTTATATCTAAATGCATGTACTATGATGATTAAATCGTTTCCACTGTTTCACAAATGCAGTTTTTCTTTTTCGTAAATGTTTAGCAAATGTGTCGTAAAGTTTTTTGTTTTAGTAAGAATGAAAGGCATTGGCTAAAGATAATGAAAAAAAAAGTTGAGTCAAGATAAAGACAATATATCAAAACTTGTTTCTGAATTACTAAATCACATAATTACTTAACTACATAATTACTAAATTACCCGATTGAACTACAATGGAAATTTAAATTACGTAACGCTATATCAAAAATCCTAACACAAAAAACAGAAGACTTTTTTAAATTTGATCACTTGGAAAACAAACTTATGTTATTTCAAAACCTTCTATTCAGAGAGTTTTGCAAATTTTGTAATCCAAGTCAAAAATCACTTTCGTTTTCTGTAACGTAACGCCAGCACATATTTTTGCTTGCATCTTTAAGTACTTGGAGTCGATTGTTGTCATTGTTTTTACTTAATATAGTGCTACTTAATTACTACGCACATATAAGAAAACCTTTTTAAAAATTAGACTTTTTCATTCTTTTTTTTAATATTTATTCGTACAAATCTTACGTAACGCCAGTTTGGAAATTCACTCTTATGAACGTATTGGTTTCCAAGCAATTGTTCCATTTTTATTCATAAGGTTAATGTCTTGTGACTGATTTCAAGTTGAAGTATAAAAAAGGTGACCACCTTTTTTCGTAAAATTTCGAAACACAAGGAATTTTACTTCCTTGGTAATGATAAGTGGCCACCAAAGATTAGACAAAAGTACGAAAAATTAAAGTTATTCCTTTACTTATCACAAAAAAATAGTTACTTTTAAAAATGTTGTTTTTTCTATTTTTTAAGAAAAACCTCTAATTTTTAGACTTTACTTTTGAAACTTTAGCTAACTGTACTGTTCCTTTCTTTCGGGTAGTTACTATGAAAACTTTTAATTGGTAAAAGCCAATGCAAAAAAATGTTTCACAGAAGAGGATGTTGGCTTTGTGTAAGGATAATAGTGAGCACCAACAATTTTTATTTAGCCATTTTTTGCTATACTTCCGCTTATAGTTCGAAACAGAGGGGAGATGGATCCCCCTGCCATACAATTTTTTTATTTTCTTGACCCAAGAAATCAACCAGCGCCGGATTGTAACGTTGATCTGGGACACCCTGTTTTGATAGATAGTCAAATAGTATGAAAATGTACATAGTTTAATCGCTAGCTTTTGATCGAAAAGAGAAATTGTGATAATTTTTCGCAAATTTATTGTGTAAATATGACCTCCCTTATAAATAGACGCACAAAAGATTTCTACAACTTAAGGGCGGGGTACAATTAATTCGGTCAAAAAACATAATATTTTTATGAATTTTTTTTTAAAGAATATGGTTAGTAGAAATTTATTTATTGATAAAGGCTATAATTAAGTCTGATTCTAAGAGTATTCTGTGCAATTTTCATTTAAAAATATGAAGAAATGGGTGGTGACAGCAGTTCTTAGTGGGCGCCTCAAAAAAAAGGTGCTTTGCGGTGGACACAAGAACTCATTACTGGATCATCGAAAATTTAAAAATCAAAAAAAAATTTATTAGTTGAAGGTAACGCTGTTGAGTTTTTATTTTTTTTTTCAATTTTGGATTTTTAGTAATGCTTAGAAGTCAAAACACCGATTTTTGACTAAAAAGTCAACAATCCAGCTATCATAAGAATTAAAAAAAGAAATCGATAGCGTTAACTCGCAAGTATTTGTAAAAGAGAGTGCAGATTTCGAGTAAAAGTGTCTTTGAAAACGAAAGCTGTGGAAAAATCAATTCAAAGGTTGACTTCCTTTGCCCACCGTATGGGAGGGACGAAAACAAAAACGCACAATAGAACCTGAACTACAATAGAGAATGAAGCCTGAACTACAATAGGGCGAAAGTGCGATGCGAGAAAGCGATGTGATTGTGTAACGAAATCTCGCACGCATTGTCCTCGCATATTATGTACAATGAGAAACGCCAGTTTTGAAGGCACCAGAGTTGTGTCGGATAAAACTAAAATTTGGCTAATAGTAAACAATAAATTAATAAATAATAAATTTCGAAGAAGTGCCTAAAATGTGAAGAAGTCCGATATTTACCACGATATTCCGGCTTTGCCGAATATTTAGCACGAAATGAACTAAGAAAGCGTCAAAATATTAGGGGTATTCACGGGTTGTTGCGAATTGCAAGAGTCTGAAAATGCAAGATATTTAGCGCACTAACGCGTGAACATCAATATTGCAACTTATTATGCAATAAAAATTATATATCGAATGAACAGTAAATATTGCCACCTCATTTCAAAATCACAAAAAGTTGTTAGAATCAACGTACAAACTCAACCTTTTTAAAGTTTTACGCAGGTGGCAACTATGTTTGAAAACAACCAAAATATGAATCAGCTGTTTAGCATCACTGCTTGTGCGTTCTCGCAATAGGTTTGGGCAGTGCGTAATTCAAGAAGAGTTGCAAAATTGCTTCTAATGTGTTTGTTGTTGGAGTAATGCGAAAGTTGTCGCAACTCCATTTCGTATCAACTCGTGAATACCCCTATTATTTTCAATAGAATTTTTGACAGCTGGTCATCGAATGAGTCGGTTTTCAAATTTTTTAAAATGCCTCGCACCGCACAAGCGCTTCGCCAAGCATTGTAGATTGCTGCATAAAAAGTCTGCTTATGAAAGTCCTCTGACAGCTCGTGCGAGATTTTTACGTTGTCTCGCAACGCACTATCGTTCTGTTGTACTTCTGGCTTGACTTGAAATTTGAACACAATAATCTTCAAATTTTGTACTTTCATCTGACAAATTTTGGAAAAATCGATAAAAATGCTTTACCCCTTGACACGATAGCTAAACTTACACGAAATCGAAATTTTTCAAAACGTTTTTTCAAATCCATCAATTTCAGGAAAAAAATACAATCAAAAAGTAACAAAAGTCTGGTGAAAGCATGAAGGTTACAATAATTACAATTATTTTTATGTTTAAAATATAATTCGTGTCAAAGTTGACACGCTTGAAAAACATGCTGATTACGCTATCAGCACTCAAAACCGCTAGCAAAACCACTTTTTATAAGCATACCACGCAATTGTCTTTTAAACAAACAACTAAACGTAAAACAATGATATTGCTTGCTTGCTTGCTTGCTTGCTGTTTGCAAGTATTGTGGCAGTAGCCATGAAGTAGCGTGCCAATGAATGAAAAATGGAAGCCGCTGTGGTTGCTTAGATTATATGTGGTCAGGTTTATGTTCAAAAAGAAAATAAGAATAACATTAAGACTGGTTCAGAATGGTTTATTTAATACAATAGTTGGAGATACCGAAAGAGAGAGAGAGGAAGGTAGAAAGAGAGAGAAAAGGAAAGAGCACGAAAGAGACTTAAAGAAATATAAAACTAACACAATCTTCTTTTCAAGAATGGTACGAAAAAAACGGAAGTTACAGCAATAAAGAGAGCAGCAGAGTAGTAGCATAGAAAACCGAAAGAACCGGCAAAGTTAATAGCAGGAAGAACTAGTGTTTGCACCACTCGGTGGTCAAGTGGGACGAAAACTTTGAATGCCGCAACGGTATATTTATTTTTCTTCTCTAAATACATACACATGCATTTTCCTTTAAAAGCAGACCCCGTAGAAATGTAGAAATTTTAAAACAAAAAGATATTTTGATTAATTAATTTATTCATTTTAGACCTTTTTATATTAAATTATTGGTAATAAAACGAGCTATAGGTCAGATTAGAAAATAAAAATGTTGAACTTATTTCATTTTAAAAGTATGGTATTTTATTTACATATGATATCAGATGGTGTTAAAGCTCTAAATTTACCATGTTTTAAAGTTTCATTAGTTTTTTTTGAAAACAAAAAGTTTTAAAATGCACAGTAGGAAATTTTTTAATATTTATTTCGTTAGATTCTGAAAATAAACTCCCCTTTAATAGAGCTCGAACTCGAATTCGAAATGGGATCGATTTTAGATCTCAAAACATCATGATAATTATATACAAATAATATAACAAATATATATAAAAAATAATATCAGCATAGCACTTCACGTCATGGAAGAATTTAAAAAAAAAAACTAGTAAGGAATTATCTTCGACTGGACCGAAGTTAAAATACCCCAACTGCCGTATTTTAAATTATTTGTTGTCTTGAATGTTGTGTTATTTTGATGACGTCACTTTTATTGGTCGCGTTTTTTATCGAAATATTTCACATTTGAAAGTCAGTTCTTTTTATTTAATAAAGCTTTTGTGTACAACATCAAGTTCAGACATTAATTATTTTTTTTTTTTGATTTTACAAAGGTTTTACTATTATGATTACGTCATTTTGTATTTTAACTTTTTTTTTTAAATTTCAAACATCGAGTGGATAGTTGAGATTTAAACTAATTTGAAAAATTTTTAGTGATTGTAGTAATTTTAGTGAAATTTAAGAGGATTTACTGATTTCATAAATTAACTTTGTATGGGAGGTAGCCGTGGTTTTCATTCGATTTTTCCAAATTTCATACTTAAGTACATATGAAGGGCTTATTGCAAGAACATGATAAGCCACATAAAAAATATTTTTAAATAATCGACTCCAAAGTTTTGAAAAAATGTATTTTTGTATGAAGAAATGGAATTGAGCACGGAAACTTTTACAAATAGGTTAGAAAATTATTAAGAAATAGCCAAAATCTCTTCAGTGGTTGTTGGTAATGCATTAAGTAATGTATTCAGCCAAATAAATTGATTTTTTAGATCATGCGGCTTATCACGTTAATGCAGTAAACCTTTCATATTAATTGTTACAGCTTATATGCAAAATTTGAAGTTATAAGATTAACCCTTTCAGTGGATTTGAACTATTTATTGGACACGTCAGAAAGTAATTTTTATATTTATTTTGCAACGCTTTTTTTTAAATCAAATCGTTTGTTTCTATGAAAAAGAAATGAACCAACATGACAAAAATAAATTTAGAGAGATATTTGACATTAAAGTCAGTTGGATTTTCGATTTTGTGCCGAAGAAAAGCAAAAAAATTATTTTGGCCTATTTTATGAAAAAAAATCAACCGGGTAAAAATTAATTTTATGTTTTTTATCTTTTTATTTTTTTTTAATGAAAAGAATATTAAGAGGTCAAAAAAACAAATATCTAAAGGGTTGGAAAACCTTCAAGGGATTAAAAAAAATAAAAATTTTGTGCCGAACAGGAGCAAAATTATTTTCTTTTTACAAGCTTGCAGAACGTAAGTAGCGCAGGTAAAAATCAAAAGTATGTTTTTTCATCTTTTAAGGACCTTAATGATAGGAATATTACCTCAAAAAAATTATTTTGTTCTTAGTTTAGCTTAGCCAGCCATTGAAAGGGTTAATTTTTGTGGAATTTAAAGAAATTTTACCGTTTTGATGAAGACACTTTGTATGGGAGGTAGGCGTGGTTTTCGTCAGATTTTGCTCATTTCGAACTTGACTTCCATTTTTGAATAAAAAGCTTATACAGTGGTGGTCACGAATTTAGCACACTTAAAAAAGTAAAGTGAATACTTAGATTTTCCATTTATTTGTTGTAAATTTTTAATTAACTTTTTTTTAGTTTTTATATTATGACTTATTTCTTACATACATCTAAGAAGCAGAGCAATCTCTGAAACTGTGCTTCCACCATTTTTCATTTGCTGAATCAAATGCCGCTGAGCTTCTGAACATCAGTAGCCTTTCGCCATATCTTTCTGCAATTTTTTGTTAGAACTCAAATAGAAACTTAATAAATTTAGTATATCTTACTAGTAAAGTTTAATTTTTTTATTTCAAAACTTTTTCTTATAGGACTTAAAACCAAAAAAAAATTAAAAATAAGCATTTCGACTTGGTCATGAATTTAGCATACGAGCGAAAAAAATGTCTAGGATGAGAAATATGATCAAAATTGATTGAATAAAACTCAATATTTCGTAGAAAAACCGTTATTCTTAATTACTGCATCTCATATCCTTGGTAAACTTCTGACCAAAGCCTCACAACGGTACTTTGGAATACTATACCGAATCCTTTGGATTTCCCTAAACAAATCTGGCAAATTTTTGGATTTTACTGTTAGTATTTGCTGCTCGACATCCCTCCACAGATTCTCAATCGGGTTTCAGTCCGATGATTGCGATTGCCACTTCAAAATATCAATATATTTGTCTTCCAAGCAACTCTTAACTATGTGAGCACTGTGCTTTGGATCATTATCCTGCATAAAACGCCATTAAAGTGGCAAATTATCCTCTTGAAACGGTATCATGGTATTGACAAGTACGTTTTTGTAAGCGTGCTGATCCATTTTTTGGTAAATTTTAACAATCGAACAAACTCCGTGCCAAGAAAACGCCGCCCATACCATATTTCAGCCACCCTGTTTAATCGTCTTGAGCGTGTACTTTGCATTGTGTTGCATGTTTTGAGGACGCCACACATATTGTTTGCTGTCAGATGCGAACCGGCAAAACTTTGATTTATCCCTCCAAAGCACATTTTTCCAAAAATTTCGTTGACTTTTTAAGTATTCTTTTGTAAACAAAAGACTGCATTTAATATTTTTTTGCGACACATGTGGTTTTTTTTGGGCTATGAAGCTACGGAAATTGTTTTCATTCAAGCGTCTTCTTATGCCTTTTGAGGATACATTTATGCCATATTTTGATGAAATTTCATTTAAAAATTTATTTGAGGTCTTAAAAGGATCAGTAAGTGAAGCTCTATAAATCAAATGGCCCTCTCTTGCTATTGTTTTTCGCGCTCTTGGTCGCTATTTTACATTTTTAATACTCTAATACTGCTCTACATGTTGTAATGCGTTATTTAATAACTTTCACGAACATCTAAGAAGCAGAGCAATCTCTGAAACTGTGCTTCCACCATTTTTCATTTGCTGAATCAAATGCCGCTGCGCTTCTGAACATCAGTAGCCTTTCGCCATATCTTTCTGCAATTTTTTGTTAGAACTCAAATAGAAACTTAATAAATTTAGTATATCTTACTAGTAAAGTTTAACTAACGAAAATAAAATACGATATGGAACAGTAATTCTAACCTGTGCTAAATTCGTGTCCAGCATTTAAACCACATTCATTCATACTACTTGAAATATGTCAGAAAATTTAAGAATAACTAAGAAACCAACTAACGGTACATAGAGTTAACTTCATAAACAATACTCAACAAAAATATTTGATTACTCAAAATATTTGAATTGATTACTTGAATTCTCAAGCTAAGATGTAAAAAATTTCAAATTAGAGTTACTAACACAGTGTGTGCTAAATTCGTGACCACCACTGTATATTGAATTTCGTTTCGATATAAATACAATTACGGCTGTTATCGTGATCACAGAAAGACAGACGGACAGACGGGCATGCTAAATCGACTCAGGAGGTGATGCTGATTAAGAATATATGAACTTTTCTATACCGGCCACGCCTCCTTATTGGCGTTACAAACGGAGTGACAAAGCTAAAATACCCCTATTATTTTTCTAAGCGCGGGTGTATAAAAAACAAGACACGCATTGAAAACTTGTCTCAAAATATTTTTTTATATATAAAAAAATTTATAATTATATCAAAGTCCTATATTTAAAAATTATTAAAAAAAATTTTTCTATATATGGGCATTTCCAAACTGGCGTTACGGACGATTCGTACCAAGAAGTATTAAAAAACAAGGATTCAAATGTCTACTTTTTAAATTTTTATATTTTAATAGTAATAAAGTAGCATTATATTAAGTAAAAGCAATGACAACAATCGACCCTAAGGATTTTAAGATATAAACAAAAATATGTGCTGGCGTTACGTCACAAAAAACGGAAGTGATTTTTGACTTGGACTAAAAAACTTGCAAAACTCTGAATTAGGCAAGACTTTTTCTTTACAACTTTTTTTAGAAGAGCTAAAAATAACGAGTTTATTTTCCAAGTGATCAAATTTAAAAATCTCTGGGTTTTTTTATTAAGCTTTTTGATCTGGCGTTATGTTACTAAAAATTCCATTGTTGTTTAATTAGGTAATTAAGTAATTAGAAAGTTAAGTATTTATGTAATTTAGTAATTAAAAAACAAATTTATTATATTGTCCTTTTCTAGCCTCAACCATTTTTTCAATATCTTAAGCCAATGCCTTGCATTTTTACTAAAATAAAAAAGTTTACGAAACATTTACTAAACCTTTACGAAAAAGAAAAACTACATTTGTGAAACAGTGCAGACGATTTGATCATCATGGTTAATGAATTTATGTAAAAATTGCTTAAACTAATAAGATTAAAATGTTGCTCTTAGATAAAATCATAAAATAATACGTTTTTTATAAGTTATAATTTTTTAGTTACGGTTGACTTTTTTGTGGATTTGCCCATATATACTTTTGGAAGATCAAAATATATAGTGAAAGCTCCCATAAGCTGACACCGATGGTTACCTACTTTTAGTCCGCTTATGGGAATGTCGTAAAAAATAGTATTAAAATTCAAATTTAAAAAAATGGGCATTTCGATATTCTAGTGTTTTAATAATTAGTTAGAAGTTTAAAATAATTTTTTTTTTAATAGACAAAAAAACAAAACTAGTACAAAATAAATTAAAATTTAAATATGTACATTAGAGTGGTCCTTATTTTTTTTTTTTAAATTAGAGAATTACGGACCGGGGTTTTGTTCCTTCACAAAACAGAAGTAAACTGAAGTAAACAGAAGCAAAATTTTCAGTCAAAAATATTGATATTTAAACGTTAGCGACCTTTTATTTGAAAATCTATTTTATATGGGGGAAAAAAGTGATATTTTTTCAAAAAAATCCCAATAAGAGTTTTAAGTGCAAACACTCAAACATTAAAATTAGACAAAAACTATTAGAGTTTTAATTTTTTACTTCTCGAAAAAAAAAATCTAATTTTTTTCCTTGTTGTAAAAAATCGCGAAAGTCCACACTTGGAAATATTTTCTTAAACTATATTCAAAACAGATACAAAAATTCTGTGATGACATTAAATTGCCTGCTCGTTATGAAATTTTTTGCTAGAAGGTATCTTTTTGGAAATTTCGAGTTTGGGTATTTTTACGGAAAAAATCCCAAAAATTTTAAAATTCAAATTTTGAAAAGAACACCGAGAAATGGACATAGAATAGTTTAAGTTTTAACATAAGCTGTCAATAATAAAATATTATTGGCGTAAGTTTCTTGGACTCTGATTTCTCATTCAGTGTAAATTCGTAAAAAGAGAAAGAAAAAAAAACCAGGGAACGTAACGGTTATGATTTTTTCAAAAAAGTCAACAAATAATCGTTATAATTTGACTGATTTCATTTCGACAAAAATAAAAGTTAAAATTTTACTTTTAGTTTTTCGATCAAAAACTAAGTTAAACATTGATTTTAATTTCTTGATCAAAAATAAATGTTAAAATTTGTCTTTTAATTTTCGATCAAAAATAAAAGTTAAAATTTTACTTTTATTGTTTCGATCAAAAATAGAAATTAAAATTTGACAGATCTACTTCTTAGTAATTTTTATAATAGTTTAAATTTTCAAAACAATTAATAGCGTACATTTTTTATTCTTTTACACCTATATTCGTAACATTTTTGCAAAGAGATAAAAACGTTACTATCAATCTTCTATCGTTGTATTGCATCACTTAGTTGCTTGTCATTGCACAATGCGTTTTCATTTATTTTGCAAACGACTGGAACAGCGACTGCAAGGAGATGATATAGGAATTAAAATATGACTTTTACTTTTGATCGAAAAAATAAAAGTAAAATTTTACTGTTATTTTTGATCGAACAAAATAAAAGTCAAATTTTAACTTAAAATTGAAGTCAAATTTTAACTTATATTTTGATCGAAAAATAAAAGTCAAATTTTAACTTTTTATTTGTTCAAAAAAATTGAAGTCAAATTTTAACTTTTATTTTTGATCAAAAGCAAAATTTATCTTTTATTTTTAATCAAAAGTAAAATGTTAACTTTTATTTTGATCAGAAGTAAATTTTAACTTTTATTTTTGATCAAAATAAAGTTTGTCAAAAAACTGTTATTTAAAAAAATGATGTAAATTAAAATCATTAAAGATTATTATTCCTAAGCTAACAACAAGCATCACATTTTTATATTCAAATACCGCATAGACTTACTTTTTTATTTTTTCCATTTGACTTTTTGAATAGAAATTTCGAAAATAACTTATTTACTTATTTACTTATTATAACTGTCGAAAACATCAAAACAAAAAAACAAAAAAACAAAAAAAAAAAGAAGAAAAGCAGTAATGTTTGTGATCTATAAAAGACAAAATTGTCCACTTATTAGAGCTTCGCGTCCGCTTATGGGAGATTTTTTTCATGTATAGACATGTTTGTTAGTCCGCCCGCGTCCGTTTATCGGAAAGAAAAAACCAAAAATTGATCGTTCCCAAGAATGTGTCTGCTTATAGGAAATGTCCGCTTATTAGAGTGTGCGTCTATGGGAACTTTCACTATATACTTTTCTATACATGCCACGCCTACTTATCAGCTTTACAAACAGAGTGAAAAAGTTAATATACCATTGTGCATTAGGCGTGGGCTATAAATATATCTGACATCTAAAATTAACGAAATTAAAATTTAAAATTTAATGACGAAATTTAAAATGGTGTTGATTTTCGAAATCATCGACCGATTTTACATAGGTATTGGAACTTTTATTAATGAACAGGTGGGCGTTAGCATAACACAATGTATCATATTTGAAAATGTAGACATTTTTTAAGACGTTCGCATTATAATCTTTATTTCTTACACTAATTCTATAGTTGGAAGATTTTTAGAAAGATTATGTTTTGATCTATTCATTAAAATTATGTCTAAGATCAATTAAATCTGTTATAATAGAAAAAATCTGATGAAAATTATTTCAATTTTTAAAAAATTTTTAGTAAAAGTTTAGACGCTAGATATACAAATTTATTCGATGCGTGATTATTTCAGAATGTTCCCAGTATTTAATTTCAAAATATCAGAAAAACTACAAAACCGCATTATTTTTATTCTCTGCACTGCAACTTTTTTAAAAAATATCAAAAAGTATGAAATTTTGGATTTCAGTGTTTTTTATGCTTCTGTCGACCCTCAAATTGAAGCAAATCGTAGACATAAAGTCTGAATTTTAACCGAAATGACGTTCCATATCTATATAAAATTTTTAAGTACTTGTTCCAAACCAAATGGGTTCCTTTTTACCTCTTACGTGTCGCGTTTATTATGTATACATGTGTGTGTGAGTGTAATTTTTTGCTTTTGTAACTCAATGTTAACATTTTACCAAAACCAAAACGGTATATATCTATGGCTATACAATAATCGGGTCAATGACAATTGAAAAATTCTGTAACATTAAAACTTAGAGTTGGAGAGTTTACACAGTAGTTAGTTAAGTCGGCATGGAAACTGCTCCTTAATACCCAGTAGTATTAGCGAGTGAATCCCAATAAAATTCACCTCCTTGGTGAATGTTGTTGATGAAAAAATGTTGTCGCTGTTTACAAAAAAAAAAGTCTTTAGAATGGACAAGCACAAACAACAAGACCAAAACACATTTGTAGCTATGTATACACATTTCGAGACAGAAAAACAGTCAACTTTACACCAGCAACATGCCATGACGCCGCCTTCGGTAGTGTAAAAAAAGAAACAAACAAAGTTGTAGATACACGCCGCCACAAAATATTCAATTCGTTCATATCTCATGGATGCAAAATATATGAAACTGCGAACACAAAAAACTCAGAGTAAGATTACTAGACAGAGCAACAACAGCAAAAATGTGAGAGATAGCGAGAGAGAGAGCGAGTGAGAGAGAACAAAACTTGATTTGCTTTGGTACGAAGGTGGCTGCGGCAATGTAATTTATTTTTTTACAATGACCTTGAAAAATCTTTACATGTTTATTGCGGTGTCAGATATGTAAGTATGATTATACTGTTATGCTTAATGTTCGCACAGAAATGACAATAAGATGAAATAAACAAATACACAATCGGTACCATAACAAATAAATAATTTGTATGTAAATATTGGAAATCAATTATTGTGGAATAAAAACATGCTGTGGTTGATGAAACGTAGGTTAAAGATACAGATTTTACAGAATCCGTCAAAAAATCACTTTACAGCATTAACTGTTCAATAAAAATATCGCCTTATATGAACCGGAAAAAGATCGATAATTAATTTTAAATTTTTATCGAAAAAAAAATTCTAAATCCTAAATAATAATTTTGCAATCAAAGCAAAACCACGTTATATATAAGCAAGTATGAGTTTCAGAGAAAAATTTGCGAACTATGTATATGTTAAGGCCAGCAATACATGAACATTTTTTTGAAAATGGAAATTTTGAAATATCGATAAATTTTCTGACATCTAGAAAATATGCTGTTAAAATTGTGCAGCGAAATTGCGCAGAGAGTGTTGTCAGCTGTCAGTCAGTTCGAAGTTCAATCAGGGGCCGAATTACAGCATCCGTGATCGAGCAAAGTGTCTATCAATCTTGTACAATTTTGCTCGATCACGGACGCTGTAATTCGGCCCCAGATTACATTGTACAAGCGTCCGGAGAATAGAAAAAAACAGAAATAGAAAAGTATAGGCAAGGTCAAAACGAACGCTGAGGCAAAAGCATAATTCTTTTTGTTTTGTTCTTCTATTCTCCGGACACTTAGGCCGCGTTCATAGTGGACGCTTTGGCTGAAGCTGAAGCATAAAGCTGCTTTGTCGAGCTTTTTTTTATCATAGTGAACGCTTATTCAACGCTGCACAAAGTAGCTTATTGAGCTTATTGGTGTTCATAGTGCGCCCTTTATGCTTGTGGCTGACTGATGCTTTGTTTTCATTTGTTATTTTGAAAATATGCCCTCAATTGCGATTTGCGGAGTAAATGAAAGGTTTTCTGATTAATGAATATAGAGCAATGATCACTAACGAAAGATCAAACCAATAACAAACAAAAGTTCAAAGGAGCTTGAAAACACAAAGCATAACAATGGTGGAAAGTTTATCACAAAAAGCAACCAAGAAGTACGAAAGAACAATGAAAACTATGTAAACAAACGAGATAGAAAACACAAGCGCATAAAACTGAAAAGCACCACAAAACAAAACAACAATGAAACAACGGTTAAAACTTCAGCACAAAAAAAAAATATAAAACAAATAAAATAAAATCAACGAAAATATAGTTAACAGACAAAATAGATTAAAAATTGCCGAAATTCATTTAAAAATTCAGTACAACATTTAATAATAAAACTAAACAAAAAATTGAAACTATGTGATCAAACAAGAATAAAGCGCCGAATAGCATTTTAAAAATGCTCTACGAAAAAGCATAAAAAACAAAACTATTTTGCTGTGTGAGCAAGCGAGATGGAGATATAAGCGCTGAAAAGCATTTTAAAAGAAGCTTTATGCTAACTTTATGCTGGCACTATGAACACTTTGAGCTTTTTTCATATGATTATACACAACGCGTTTTTCAGCTAAACCTCTCGGCTAAGCTAAAAGCGTTTACTATGAACGCGGCCTTATACAACGAAACTTGAGTTCGAAGAGCATTCAAAGTCGAACTGGGACCTCTGTTATATCAATCTCTGTGTAAATTCGAAGGTGTTCAAAAGTTGAAAGCATTGACAGTTTGACAGCTGCAGCCAGCTTCCATCGAGCCCAAATCTTTGAACGTGTGTTTCTCAAAACTGTATTTTTATAAATGGCGTGCATCATAACTCAAACAAATTTCAACCAATCAACTCGAAATTTTGCACACATATACTTTACAATATTTGCGGAAATGTGCCAGAGCGTGATGTAAAAAAAATGTAAAACAATTATTAGTTCTTTTTAAAAAAAAATACGATTTCCTTTTTTTAACGCCATTTAAAAAAAAATGTTTTCTAAAAACGGGCTCTGGCATATTCAAGAGAATGTAACGTAGGTAAAAAATTGTTTCCTGCTTTATTTCATATGAATAACGTCGACGCTAGGATGCAAGCCAATTCTAAAATCTGTCTTTACACTCTACACTATAACTATATGTACATTTTGTATTAAAACATAACCCAATATACCCTCAAATTTTTATATAAATCGCTTCAATGATTTACTCTCGAGAAATGTTTTTAACCTTGTTTTCATGTATTGCTGGCCTTAAATGGAAAACCTAAGTAACTCACGAAAAATAGGCGTATTTTCAGGAAAAAATTTTTTGGCTCAATGAAAAGGTAATCAAAAATCTGTAAAGTATTTTTTTAAGTATTGATATACAAAATGTATTTTTTTTAAATTTCAATACAAAATGGCGGCTGTACAGCATTTGTTTTAAGGCGCAATTTTTTTTTAAAGGGGTTCATGGCCGGACACCTAACGCCCATAATTTTTGATCTGGATCAAAAAAACAAAATTTGGTCAGTTTCTATACATCAACATCTATCGACACACGTAAGATTTTTCCGATATATTGACTTTTCGCGCAAACCTTACAATTTTCACAAAAAACATCACAAAATTATTGATTAAACAAAAAATAAGCAATATAAAAAATCCTACGTGTGGCAATAGATAAAGGTATTTTGAATATACTGTCGAAATTTCAAATCGATCGGCGAAGATTTGCTCGAGTTATGTGCCCGGCCGTCTCAAAAAAAGTGGTTTCGATAAAAACACGTTTAAAGTTTTAAGAACTAAAAATTTGCATAATATTTTTATATTCTTCTAATCGCAGAATAGAAAATTTGGGCATTTAGACACTTTTGCCGGATTCTATCTCTGGGTATATTATTTTTAAAACCCTAAAGCATCTTTAAAGCAAAAAAATTTCGATTTTTTTCAAAATTTTACTTAGTTTTTACCCCCCCCCCCTTAAGGTGAGTAAGTTTTATGTCGTCACAAAACTGACAGTGAAAACCAAGCATAACACAGTTGCTCGGTTAAAAACCATAGGTAACATAAAACTTATACCAAAGACCTTTCTTTAGTTGCCATTGTGTAGTGTAAGTCGCAACTAAACATTTGATTTTATTTTTTTTTTTTGAGTGAGAAGAAATATTAATTATAGAAACAATTTATTATAGTACCATTTTATATGACAACCAAAAAAATGGAAAAATTTGCGAAAAAAATATGGAGTTGCAAAAAAAACCATTTCTCATGAATCAAAAAGTCATTTATAGTGTTAATCACGAGTGGAATTAGCTTACGTATAAATAATTTTCTTTTTTTAATTCACTACTTTTCTTAGTAGTATAATAGTAATAATTATTAGCGTAATTAGCTTCCCTATATAGAATTTTATTTTTTTAATTTAATATAAAGAAGGCACACAATATGGGCATCCAAACTTTTTATTTGTTTTCCTTCCCATATACACATCTGGACAAAAAAATAGGTACACCCCCTAAAAAATGGTTTTTGATCAATATGTCATAGTTTAATTGGAAGTTAAAAATTTACCGTTATCTATTGGGGGTTGGAATTAGTTTTAAAGGTTTTCTAAGAGATGGCGTAACTATCAATAGATCGCATCGGGCACACCTGTGACTATATTCATTTCAAAGCACATTGTCTAAGCTTCATTTTTCAGTATGTGTCATTCCACTGAAGTGTAAACAACATATATTTTTTTCTCTGTGAACATGTCGACTTTCGTTCCAACAAAACGCAATTTGCGGGAAGGTTTATTTTTGTGCTTCCATTTGAAGAAAAAAGCGGTTGAAGCACAACGCACGCTTACTGAGGCTTACGGGGACTATGCTCCATCGATTTCTACTTGTGAGTACTGGTTCCGTCGGTTTAAAAGTGGTGATTTTGATACGGAAGACAAAGAGCGTCCGGGCCAGCCGAAAAAGTTTGAAGATGAGGAATTGGAGGCTTTGCTCGATGAAGACCCGTGTCAAACCCTTCAAGAATTGTCAGAATCATTGGGAGTCGACTTATCAACGGTCGGCAAACGCTTGAAGGCCATGGGAATGATTCAAAAGCAAGGAAATTGGGTGCCGTACCAGTTGAAGCCGAGAGACGTTGAACGGCGATTTTGCATGTGCGAACAACTGCTTCAACGGCATAAAAGGAAGAGTTTTTGTACTATGAGCTGCTAAAACCTAACGAAACCATCACTGGGGAACGCTACCAACAACAATTGATGCAATTGAGCCGAGCATTAAAGGTTAAACGGCCGGAATATGCCAAAAGACACGACAAAGTGGTTTTTCAACATGACAACGCACGGCCACATGTTGTTTATTGAACTTTAGGTCAGGTTAGAACAATTAATTGCTCTAACGAATTTTTTCCAAAGAAACAACAACATTTTTCAATATGAAAAGGAAAACATCACTAGCAGGTTTTATTGCAATTTCGGCCCTGCTACAGACTTCATCGGAAATCTTTGTGAAGCCACCGGCGGAGATCGAACCCGGACCGTGATCGCCGTGCAAGCGCATTTTAGCGCACAACACCACAGAAGCGATGACATTTCAGTGTCAATTTCTCAGTTTATGTTGTTGTTGCTGTTTCTTTAGAAAAAATTCGTTAGACCAATTATTGTTCTAACCTGACCTAAAGCTCAATAAACGATTTTAAACTATCAAACAACTAGAATTTGTATTTAAAATCAGTGTTGTTTTTTTAATTCAAGTGAGATTTCTTTTTTTGTTTTGTGGGATTTTTTTGTTTTGAAGGATTTATTTTTTCAGTTAAAATATGTATAAATAATATACATAAAAGTGTATATTTTTCATATTTTGTTCATTGTCAAAATCGTCTTAACCCATCTATATGATTTTCGCAACGAATTCGTTAAGATTTCGGCTACTTTGGTTTGGTGGGAAGTTCTTTCACTCTTGACATAATTACATGCATTGCGAAAATATATTTCAGTGAATTTTTTTTCTTTTTTATCTGTATACAAAATTGGTATATCTTAAAATTGATTTGTGATTGGCCCTTATTACGAGTTGCTTTCGTAATTTTCGCTGGTTATCGAACAACGAGTATCGAACGTCAAACCCTGTCGAAATGTTCGTTGTTCATCGAATTTTCATTCGAATAGAACTTTACTTTTGATGCGGTGCGTGCAGAGCAATAATTGCTAAAAAGATAAGAATTTCGTGATTGTGTTTTGCTTTTTAAATACTAAAAACTAATGTGGAACTCTTTTTGTAAACTTTATACAGGGTAAAGCCTAGTACTCTGATCGTTTGCGTGAAATTTCGCTGGCAACATCTATTTATTTGTTGCGTGAAATTTCTGACTTAAAGTTTGTTGCGAGGAATTTCTATGTCAACGTTTCTCAGAGAGACTCCGAGAATAAGTTGGGAGATTTCATATGATATCTCTCTTTTCACGTCAAAATAAATAGGCAGTACAATTAATCGTCAATTGTACAATTGTAGTGAAAAAATGTTGCTCAGAAACATGATGCAATAATTTCACGCAGCGAAACAGAGTACTGCTCTGACGAACATGTTGTGAAAATTTCCACGCTTGTTTCGCAGCTGTCACTTTTTGTATGGAGATTTGAGTGGAATTTCACATGAAACTGAACAGAGTACTATGCTTAAAGGTGGATTAAACAAATATTTTTCATTGAATATTATTACTTAAAGGCGACGAAATATACACAGGCGACGAAATATACTAGTTCTTATTAATTATTATTGTTTCATTTTTGACAATTTGTTATGCCTATATTATTTACTGTGGTAATTTTTAATAGAAGAGATATTTTGTATGGTTTTTTAATACAAATGGGATTTATCGTGGTTTTTTTTAAATACAAATAGGATTTTTCGTGTTTTTTTTATTTGCGTGGGGTTTTATTTAGTTTTCGTGGTTATATTAAATGTCCGTGGGTGGGATTTTTTGAGGTTTTTTTTTAATTGCAATGGGATTTTTTTTTTAATTTTATGCCATGGGATTTTTCATGGTTATTAATTTTGCTATTGTGGGAAAAAGGTTTTTTCGTGGGAATTTGAGGTGGCAACCGTGACACACGCACTTCGTCAGTTTTGTTCATTGCGCGCCAAACGAAGCTTTATTTCGGATCGTTCTTTGACTTCATTAACGGGTTTTTTGTGTTGTGAAAATGTCTCGCCGAATCTCGAGAAACGAATTTTCTGGAACTAATAATAGTATAAATAATAAAAAATAATAATAAAAATAATAAAAAAACAATAAAAATAATAAAAAAATAATAAAAAAATAATAATACAAATTTTATAAAAATTAAAATTATAATAAAAATTCCGAGTTTTTTATTTGAGTTGAAATATTTACTTCTTTGATTTTTCAGTAATAGTATCAAATTTGGCCCCAATAGAGTTTTAGGGACTCATTTGAAACAGAAAAGTAAGTTTAATCAAACAGAAATTTTTTTAAAAAAATATTAAATTTTTTAAGGAAAAGAAGTAATTTGGAATTAAAAAACTTAATTTTATGAAATTTATTTTGTTGAATTTTTTATTTTCTTTTTAAATATGGCCCTTATTATGAGTTGCTTTCGACGTTCGATCTTCGCTGGTTATCGAACAACGAGTATCGAACGTTAAATTCTTATTATGAGCAGTGCAACCCTATCGAAATGTTCGTTGCTCGTCGAAATTTCAGTCGAATAGGATTTTGCTTTCGATGCAATGCGTGCTGAGCAAAAATTGTCAAAAATTTAAGTATTTTGTGATTGTATTTTCCTTTTTAAAGACTAAAAACTAATATTGAACTGTTTTTGTAAATTTTATGCAGATCTAAGCAACAAATCGCAGTTAGAAAAACTGGTCTCATTGATGGAGGCAAACTTTGACTGCAAAGGATATTTGTTCCAAAGTTCAGTCGAAAAAGAAATGGGAAGAACTCACGCCAGAATTAAATTGCTTAGGACCACCAGTTAGAACAACAGCGAAGTGGCTTAAGATTAGCTAAAAAAAGCATTGCTCAACAGTTTTCTACTCCTAGCCAGTTCCGTCAAGCTTTCATCCTCTTCTGACGAAGCGTCGAATCGTATGGAAATTATTTTTGTCATAGTCATAACTTTTTTGTCTTATTTTTTGCAATTAACTTTCAAACCAATCGTATTTAGTTGAAATAAAACAACGATCACCTGATAGAAATATACTACAGTGAACAAACAATATGAACGAAATTCACAATAGCGCTACTCTTTGTCGAAAGCACGTTATAATACCAAATGCAAATTCGTTCGATCAGGCCTTTCGACTACAGTCAAAGATCGAACGCAGCTCATAATAAGGGCCTATATGTACTAGCACATATTTTTTTGCCTACTAGAAAGAATTGCGGTTCAAACCCCAGCTCAGACAGAATGTTTTTCCATTTGAATTTTTTGATAAAAAACTAGCTTATACAAAAAAAATTAAAAATTTTAACTTGAACTTAAGTTTTAAGAACCTAAAAAATAAATTAAAAATTAAAAATAAAAGTTTAAAAAAGGAACTTTTTTAATATTCTTAAATTAAACACATTTAATATAAAATAACTGCGGCTACGGGCGGGCTGCTGCACTCGCACAAAATTACAATAAAATTTATCTGTACAAATGTGTGACATGTGTGTGACTTTTGAATAACTTTCGTTTAATACGTTATGGCGAAGAAGATAGTTTCCGCTGATTTTTAAACGTAAATCCCAAACAATCGATTTAGAACCTATACAAATTATGTCAACCTAAGATTTTTGTCCTCTATCCGACATATCCGAAAATCTTTCAAACCGAAGAATGACAACCGGAGGACCTTTCCTTGGAAGTTGAAACATTTGATGCTTCACAAAGTAAAACGTAGGAAAACTTACGACAAAAAAATAAGCAAAAGTTAAATTCATACTTTTGCTCTCTTGCTTTTGTTTGCTTACGCATAACTTGAGTCTCTCTATGGAGCAAAACAAGTTTCTACAGCACGAAAAACCAGAGATATAGAAGCCATCAGGAAGGTTTGACTACAAACATGAGAAGCTGAGAGAACAATGGCTTCACCCGCTTTGATTCTTTGTGGTTTGGCATCGAACACTGCGCCGACTCAAACTCAAGTAGAATGCCGCCGACACACGTGCTTATTTATTCGATAACTAGGACGAGGAGTACCAAAGTAGGTGTTTATTAACATAAATACATAGGTACATACACATGTACGAAAGTACGTTGTAATGCAGAAACAGAAATGCAAGAGAAGGAACGGAATAAGATAACCAGTAAAAGTCAATAACATGATAAATACACGTTTATACAAACCTAAATCTAAATACCTATGTATTGTATATGTGCATAAACATGTTTGTATCTATACACACCGCTTCAGTGTGGAAACGCAAAAGTCATTGCGACAAACAAAAAATACTTTAAAAAACATCCAACATTTCCTGCTCAAACCCTTGAGCGCACAATGATGGTGACGGTGTTCAAGTACTTACAATAGCTTTGGGGTCGAATAATTTTTTTTGCAAATTTATTAAAATACAGTAAAAGTTAGTTGTACTTACCAGCTACACGCAGCAGATCTGCGTCGACCAAATCGTTTAGATCTGGCTCCTCGCCATACCAAAAAATCCATAATTCTTTGGCTGCGGCCAATGAAAGTGGTGGATGTATTTTTGATGAACTTATTTCGAAGGAGAGCGCATTTGGATCGAGTGTGTCCTGTTTGGTTGATTGGACACGTCGCCAAACACACAGTATATCCGCTTGCATGCATCGCGAATAAGATCGTAGAATTGGATCCTCCAGAGGATCACTGGAAGCATTTGGTCGCTCACCATTAACAAATTTACGCCATTTGATGCCACACAAATCAGTCTGCAAAAGAGAACAAAAACAATTGAGTGCTTGTTTTGATTGTTGTTTTTTAAACCTACTTAATATTTAAGAAGTAATGCTTACAAAAATCATTAACCTAAGGGGTGGAGGGATTCTAATTGAATTAAAATATTTTATATGTATGCGTTCAGAGTTTATACACACGAATACTTAAGTTTATGACCCTGAATCAGTCGGTTGTTGACCTATACAGCAGTTTGCAAAATCGCACTGAATATGTCTTGGCGGAGCTGTGACAGGAGAACCTGTTGCGAAGAACAGTCAGAAAGTGACAAACACTCCAGCATTCGCAGTGTTAACAACATAGAGCACAGTGTAGACTTTCGCCGATTGTAGCATTGAGATAAGTGGGTCGGTGGTTTAAACAAAAAATTGTTATTTCTATCATAAAAATAAATTAATACTGTTTTTGGACAAAACCAAAATATTTTAAAGATTTTTTCATGTTTCAGTTTTTAATAAAAAAAATTTTATATGACAATGTTTAGCTTTTTTATGATATGAGCCAGTAATGATTACTTTCGTGTAATGATTATAAAAAAATTACTGATTACAATTAATCATACACAAATTTATTACTTGATTACTTAAAAAAAAATCATTAATAACTTTAAATTATTCATTTAATTTTTTGAGAAATCAGTAATCATGCAAAAGTAATCAGTGATTAATTTAAGTAATCAATAATTTTCCAGTAATGAATGAATTATTCTGATTAAGTAATTTATCAGTAATCAGGCTTAACCAATCGATGATTGCAGATTTCTTTAACTATTATATTGTTTTATATCTGTTTTATATATGTGGTTCAACTGTAAAACTGAGACAAGTAAAATACAGAAAAGGTTTCTGAGCACTATTGTTACACTTCTTTAACAAAACCAATCTGACAAACAATAACATCACTTTAATAGTTTGTCGAGTACCCACCCTGTCAAGCCAGGATCTCACCGGCTTCAGGAAGACAGAACGATATATATTATATATATACTTATTGGAGTGGTGTTTTATTGGGTATGAGACCTTGTTTGTCACACGACTCCGCCGTATACAAAAATTGTTGCTAACTTGACCTTGTTTGTCTTGAAAACGCAACCCTGCTTTGCTGTCTGACATTATCGATTTTGACTTAACTTTTTTTTTTTTGTTATTTTTTATACTTTAATAAAATTATATACTTTAAGCAATCTATTAAAACTTTTTAGTTTGTTATACATGATTTCAATCAAAATCATACTTTATATTTTTGAATTGTATTAAATATCTTATTTTATAATTTTAAATTTGCTATAAAACCTGTTAAGGTTTAGTGATCAAGTAAATAAATAAAAATAATATAATAGCTGCTGAAGAAAATATTGTATTTATGGTAAACCATTATGGTAAATAGAAATTACTGAAATAATAAAATAACATATAAATTTTGAATTTTTTGTCTTAACGAGAAATAATCTGTAATCACTGAAAGCTGGGTCTGATTACTGATTACTTGATTTATTGAAAAATCATGTAATTCCATGTTACGATTACTTGATTTTTTAAAAAATCATGTAATCACCTTGTATGATTATTTTATTTTTTATAATCTCAAGTAATTACTTACCATGATTACTTAATTGAAAGTATTTTAATTTGGTTTTTAATGTGATTTTTCTGAATATTTAGAAAAATCAAGTAATCTGTGCAATCTGAATACATGCAATCGTAATCAGTAATCGTGATTTGTAATCATGGCTATCTCTGGATATGAGGTCCGGTCTTACCCACCCAACGAACAACAAGTGAAGGTTTGAAGAAAAGCGAAAGTTTAGCGAACACGTTTTCGGATTGATATTTTTCCTTATACGACATAATTATTAGTGTTATCACTAGGCGACAAATTAAACAAAAAATATATGTCGGCCTTTGTAGTCTAGTGAAGAGTGCGCTATACCATCAACTCAGAGGTCCCCGGTTCGAATCCGGGTTCGGGCATGGTTCATTTTGCTTTCTTTGTTCTTTACAACATTTAAGAATTATTGAAACAAAAAATCCACAACTAAATTGTGGAAAAATGTGGAATTAAAAGGATAGGAACAACGGAGGGCTTGAAATGCTTGCTTCGGCAAACTCGTCGAACTCCAATGTATAAGAATATAAGAATATTAAAAAAATAAGAAACAGACGGCGACCCTGGTAGAGTTAAAGGCTTGATCTAAAAATAGCTACTGCTTTAAGGTATTGGGGGTTGGAATTAATTTTAAAGGTTTTTTTTCGGTTTTTGAGCATTTATTTAGAAACAACGGTACAATGTATATTATTCAAAGTATTGCCCATCGTTAGCTACAACATTTTCCCATCTTTCTGGCAGCATATGGATTCCGCGCCGGAAGAACGATTCATCTTTTGAGGCAATCCACGAATCGACCCATTTTTTGGTATCCTCGTAAGAAGTGAAGCGCTGCTCAGCCAAGCCATGCGTCATCGATCTGAATAGGTGGTAGTCGGAAGGGGCTATGTCTGGGCTATAAGGCGGGTGGGGTAGCACATCCCAATTCAGCGCCTCCAACGTTTCCTTGACGGTTCTTGCAACATGTGGCCGTGCGTTGTCATGTTGAAAAACCACTTTGTCGTGTCTTTTGGCATATTCCGGCCGTGTAACCTTTAATGCTCGGCTCAATTGCATCAATTGTTGTTGGTAGCGTTCCCCAGTGATGGTTTCGTTAGGTTTTAGCAGCTCATAGTACACGACACCCTTCTGATCCCACCAAATACACAGCATAAGCTTGGCGCCATGAATATTCGGCTTGGCCCTCGATGTTGATGCATGGCCGGGTGGTCCCCACGATTTTTTTCGCTTAGGATTATCGTAATGGATCCACTTTTCATCGCCAGTGACAATACGATGCAAAAAACTCTTCCTTTTATGCCATTGAAGCAGTTGTTCGCACATGCAAAATCGCCGTTCAACGTCTCTCGGCTTCAACTGGTACGGCACCCAATTTCCTTGCTTTTGAATCATTCCCATGGCCTTCAAGCGTTTGCCGACCGTTGATAAGTCGACTCCCAATGACTCTGACAATTCTTGAAGGGTTTGACACGGGTCTTCATCGAGCAAAGCCTCCAATTCCTCATCTTCAAACTTTTTCGGCTGGACCGGACGCTCTTTGTCTTCCGTATCAAAATCACCACTTTTAAACCGACGGAACCAGTACTCACAAGTAGAAATCGATGGAGCATAGTCCCCGTAAGCCTTAGTAAGCGTGCGTTGTGCTTCAACCGCTTTTTTCTTCAAATGGAAGCACAAAAGTAAACCTTCCCGCAAATTGCGTTTTGTTGGAACGAAAGTCGACATGTTTACAGAGAAAAAAATATATGTTGTTTACACTTCAGTGGAATGACACATCCTGAAAAATGAAGCTTAGACAATGTGCTTTGAAATGAATATAGTCACAGGTGTGCCCGATGCGATCTATTGATAGTTACGCCATCTCTTAGAAAACCTTTAAAACTAATTCCAACCCCCAATACTATTACAGTGTGTAAGAAATTAAAAATCAATTTTTTTCGTTAGAATATGGTTCTTTAAGGTCTTAAGAATATGCTTACAAAATTTTAGAAAAAATATCAAATAGAAAAAAGTTATAACATATATTATATTCGTATTTCACGTGATATTCAAGAGCCTTTAAATCTTTAATCGCGTTTTTCTCGAAACAAGGTTTATCGAATCGGCTTCTAAGATATCTGGAGTTTTACTTGATCGATTTCGATGAATCTTGATTCATTGTGATCCTTACAGACTCTGTTAAGCACTAGACCTATAAAAAGCCAAAAAACTTGTATATTTTTTGTATGGCTAAAAGTTTCGGCAAAAAAGAGGGTTTTTGAAAAAAATATTTTCAACACATGTCATTTTTTTTTGCGTATTTTGAGTGCTCAACTACAACCCTTAACTCAAGAATGCACTTTGATTTTTTTACTCTCAGATGCTTTGTAAAAGCTGGAGACTAGAAGCCAATTGCAACAATTTTTTTAAACACGCTAACTTCAACGCCCTGTAGAAAACTAACAACTATAAGGACAAAAAAAAATTTGTCTTTTTTATTTCCTCATGAATAATTCTTTATTATGTAAAAAATTTGAATCATTAAAATTAATAATACTTATTAAAAAGAATTAATAAAAAAGGTGTTTTTTAAAGCAATTGTCATATGATTAAGTGGCCGATGAGAACGTTAAAATTTTTACGAATTTGTTCGAACGGTATACAATCGTATAAGGCTTTAACAGTGGGTTGGCCACAGCTGAATCACTCAAGATTACTGAAGAGGAAATGTATCGATTTCCGAAACGGGCTGTCGTCTAGTCTGCTGTGTGATTATTGTTGTTGCCTTCTTCAAACTTACTTGATCGAAATAGTTCACAATTAAATCATTCTAGCCGAGGTTAAAGCGTAACACTAGCCTCCATGGGCGTCTGCAGGATTTGATAGAGGGGAGGAGGGGGGAAAGGCATAAAGGAGTCTAGAGAGCGCATAAAGAAAATATAAACTATACAATTCTTTTGTCTGAGATTTTTGGTACTAGTAACATGATACACTAGCAAAAAATCTTTCTCGTATCATGCCCGAGACATTTTCAAATTTCATTTTATTTTCTTCATGTTATACATATAAATCATTTGCATCAAAATTAATGATGTGAGGTCTCGTTTATCATTAAATGAAATCACATTAATTACTATTGAGCCCCCACGTTTTCAACTTTTCAAGTAAGAAAACAAAAATTTTCCAATATTAAAAAAAATTTTTTTTTTTTGGAAAACCTAAAAAAAACAAACCAGATATTTAAGTCTTTTTTGACTTTGGACGCCTATGACTCCTAAACTAATTGCGAGCGACCTGAAATTTTTCAGATTTGGATTTAGGAGGCCAAAATCCATATAATCCGAAAAAAATAATAATTAGAGCTTGTCGCTATTCTATAAATGTTCCCCGCTAAGTGAGATATTTTTGACACCAATCCACTTATTACTTTTTCCAACATGCATCAGTTTTAGGAACTTGCCTATTATATGAATGATTTAAAAAATTTATTTTTTTTAATTCAAAACGTATGAATAAATATATAAAGAGGTAAATGTATAGATGGGCTTTGGGCTCTATACATTTTCTAAACATATTCCAGAACCTCCTTGCAAGGCCTGATGCTGAATCCTGATTGTAATATAAGCACGTGACGCGAAAAAAATCCAGAAAATTCTCAAAAGACGTTTATTTGGAAAAGTAAAATGGATGCTTAAAATCGAATTACCTTTTTTCATTTAAGTCATAAAAAAACTTTAGACTATAACAAACTCTAATGTAAAATCTTTTGCTGAGTCCGAGATTTTTTTAAAAATTAGCCCTTGATCCAAAATTCGCCTGCATTATTAAGAATTTCCTAATTTTTTCTTTCGCTTTTGAATTAGAAGCTTTACCCTCGCTCTGATCGCTGCAATTTTCTCAAATTAAAATGCTGCAGGATTGTTAGCCATTTTATAAGTTTAGAAAAAATTATCCAAATTGGATAATATTTATGACAGAAAAACAATTTTTTAAGCCAACTCTAGGGAAAATATTAATTGTTTATAAAATTTATTTTACTTTGTTTTCTGCTTGTTTATAATGACTTTCCTTTATAATGATCGTCCAAGTATATATGCATTATTGGCCTAAATGCCTCCTGCCATCTGTTGCTCCGAAAAATGATATTCGACTAATAAACGATATCATTCCGTAACATTCGTCAATTCCTCGTACGAATAACTTCTTAATGTCTTCCAGTACTTTCGTAGTATTTACTAATGGTTTCGTACTATTTACGAATTAAAAATAATATCTATATATATAAAATAGGATGTGTGTATGTATGTAACGTATGGACTCCAAAACGGCTGGGCCGATTTTGATGAAATTTTCAGGTAATGTTCATCTTGGTACGGTGGGTAACAACATAGGCGCCCGATAGGTGGCGCTGGGGTGGACTTATATCGAAAATTTGAATTTATGGACCAATTTAACTGAAATTCAGAATGTATGTTTGTTTGATCATAAGAAAATAATTTGTGTATAAATGGACCCGATAGGTGGCGCTGGGGTGGACTTATATCGAAAATTTGAATTTATGGACCAATTTAACTTAAATTCAGAATGTATGTTTGTTTGATCATAAGAAAATAATTTGTGTATAAATGGACACGGTAGGTGGCGCTGGGTGGACTTATTTCGAAAATTCGATGGCGTGAAAAATATATAAATACTTTTAATTTATTTAATTTTTGACCTTTTTTATATTAGATTATTGGTAGTTAAACGAGCTATAGGTCAGATTTTTTTCTTAATTTATTTAATATAAGAATTTAAATTTATATTAAATAAATTAAGAAAAAAATCTGACCTATAGCTCGTTTAACTACCAATAATCTAATACTTTTAATTTTATTTTATAACGAGGGGAGTAGCGAAGCACACCGGGTTCAGCTAGTTAGTATATAAAAATCATTCATAGGTTGACCGTACGCATAATTCATAGAATATATGAAATTTTAGTTTAGTTAAAATCATTTACAGCCGAAATCGTTCAGCCTGGTTTGTTGAACAAATACCGAATAGAAGGAAATGTATGATTGCAAGGTGGCCGTAGCCTACTGGAAGAGTACGTGGCCCGTAAGCTAAAGAACCGTGGTTCAAAGCCCAGCTCAGACAGAATTTTTTTTCGTTATTAGGTATTAGTATCACTCGTAAATGTAACAACTGTATTCGTACAATATGCATATGTTTTTGTACGAATACGAATAAGATATTGGTTATATGTATCAAATAACGTCCATTCGATGAAAACTATTCTTGGCTAAAAACTACGAAATTCGTAGAATGGAGGCAGTTATTAATAATTTTTAATTACAAATTTTTTTAAGTGTAAGAATACGTATTGAAAAGTGTCTGTGAAACAAGGGTAAATGAAAGAAATGGTATCGTAACTTATCACAGCAACGGGTACAACATACTACATAAAAATGTATGGTTTAGCTCAGCTTTATTTTAAATAAACCTAAAAAAATATGATTGTGTTCTCTCAAAAATATATTTACATACATAATCAAAACATCGACAAAAGACTGCATCCTTGGAAAACTTTTAAAAATAATTGTAAGACGGGTACGTCTCCGTCGAAATGCGTTTTGAAATGGTATGAAAAAATAGATTTTTAGCCATAACTTTTTGATTGGAAAGAGATATTGGGGTAATTTTTTCACATAAATTATTTTTGAGACTTGAATTTTTTGTAAAAAATATTAATTCGCCAAAAAATCAGAGGGGGTGGGTGTTACCTTGTTGTTTTGATGACAAAAACAGTAAAATAATTTTTGCGCTTAAGCTTAGTATGCTGTAGGAACGAAAATTTTTGGGCATATAACTCTACACGCGAAATTTTGGTGTAGTCAAAATTTTTGTGTAGAAAAAAAGCACTTGCTGTTCTGGTTGACAGATTCATATTTTTATTACTGCAATTTTATATCCTATAAAAACAAGACTACACATTAATAAACTATATAAATGCAACAATAAATTTGTTGACTAACAAATTCAACCCTCAAACATACTTACTGCTTATTTTTTTATTGTTGAATGGCAAACTTTCGCGCCAATTAAATGTACGGGCGTATAATCGTCACCGAAATTTTGATATTTCAACTCTCTACTCACAAATGGAAATTTGGCAGCATAGCAATAATTTTCGCTTCTACAGCGTACTAGCTGACGAAAAAAAATATCGCTGACTGTTTGTTGTCAAAAATCTCAATGTATTTCTTATGGAAATTTTTTTTCTTTTCTACAGCATACTAAGCTTTAGCTGGAAGCATTTTTGCAAATAAATGCTATGTCATTTGAAAGGTAGTAGGTTGTGCAATTCTTTCTTGATTTATTTTTACAACAAAAACTATTTTTGAGTAATTTTTTGAGTTAAAAGTTAATACTTTTTGAAAACAAGATTAATATATATGTACAGTTCAAACTATTTGTGTAAAGTACTTTTATTGAACTTTTGAACAAAAAAATGTAAATTAAATGTAAAGATATTTGAATCGAAAGTCAAAGTTTTGATTTTAATGTCATTTTTTTTCTCATTCTTAGGCAACGATGTTTTACAAAAAAGTCGGTGTACTAAAAATGTCTACAATTTTGAAGATATGTAAGTGTTTTTAGTGTCAAAATAACAAAAAAATTGTAAAATTAAATTGACGAAAAAATCCAATAGTAAAAAGTATTATTACAACATAACCGTTAGTAAAAAAATTTAAGGGGCGTGGTAAAAACTAAGTATGTAACCATTTAATCTAGGATGCACTAAATATAATATGTATACAAAATTTGAGCGAAATCCGTTAAGATTTAGTATATTGTATAAAGGCCAAACAACCAAACAGAAAATGAGTTTTATTACTACAGATTACAATGATTTAAGTTAAAGCTTATTTTTTTTAGTAGTTTATGAAAATCGTTTATTTGCAACAATAGCAAATTGCACAACAAATTTTGATGAAACATAATGGGCCTTAGTAATAAACATTTTTAAGTCGACTCTAAATTTAGTGTAAACTTTTTGACAAAATTCTATAGAAATAATTTCAAAAAAGCCTACACTAAATTTGGAGTCGAATTTAAAATGTTTATTACTAAGGCCCATTGCTACTGGATTTTGATTTAATTTGTTAACTCAATGTAACTCAATGTGCTAACCAACTCATTACACTCAAAAAATGTGGTGCTGCTCAACGCGCTTTCTAACTCAAAATCTTACTGCGTTGATTAAAATCATGTTAATACAGAAATCATGGCATTTCATACTACTTAATAACAAAATTGTGTTAACTCATTTCGCTGATAAATGCGCTTGAGTTGGTGAACTCATAACAATATTGAATTGTTTGAAGCGTTTCCCATGTCTATCATATCATCATGTCATCTACAGTTAACGATAGGATAAAAGTAACTACACTCTTACTTTTGGATGGCAAGTTACCACTTCATGAGCACTTGAAAAATATTTCGTAAAGCTTTTTGGACCCAAATCGTTTACTGCGTCCGTCGTCGAGCACGCTTTATTACTTTTACACCACGCTGAAAGGGTTGGGTCCAACCGAAAACCCACTGCTTTGACCAAAATCATGTTGATACAGAAATCAAAGCATTTTAAACTATTCCATGGCGCAATTGTGTTAACGCATTTCGCTGCTACAGTAGTGCTTGAGTTACCCATGTCTGGCCGAAAGATATTCGAAATCCATATGAATTATGAGTAATACAATATTTTAATATAAGTATTTAGTTTTATGGCGTACAATTAAATATTATAGTCAATTTGTATGTTAAAATATCACTTTACCACCACATCAAAAATACTCCGTAAAACCTTTTGGAACAAAAGTTTTGACTGCGTCTAACACAAATATGATCCGCTCGATTTATAACTTTCACAAACACCATTAAAATATCATTCAACGCACTTAGGCCGCGGCAGCAACATTAAGCTTCTTCTCAAATGCTTTTCAGCGCTTATATCTCCATCTCGCTTGCTGACACAGCAAAATAATTTTGTTTTTTATGCTTTATTGTAGAGCATTTTTAAAATGCTATTCGGCGCTTTATTCTTGCTTGATCTCATAGTTTAAATTTTTTTGTTTAGTTTTATCTATTTTGCCTGTTAACAATATTTTCGTTGATTTTGTTTTATTTGTTGGATATTTTTTTTGCTGAAGTTTTAACCGTTGTGTCGTTATTGTTTCGTTTTGTGGTGTTTTTCAGTTTTTTGCACTTGTGTATTCTATCTCGTGTGTTAACATTGTTTTCGTTGTTCTTGTATACTTTTTGGGTACTTTTTGTGCTGAACTTTCCACCGTTGTTATGCTTTGCGTTTTCAAGTTCCTTTGAGCTTTTGTTTGTTATTGGTGATCTTTCGTTGGTGATCATCGTGAATCTACATACTCATTAAACAAAAAATCTTTCACTTACATACTTTGCAAAACACACTTGACGGCATTATTTTCCAAAGAAAAAAAATACACACAAAGCATCAGTCAGCCACAAGTATAAAGTGCGCACTGAGCTCAATAAGCTAATTTGTGCAGCGTTGAATAAGCGTTCACTATGAACAAAAAAAGCTCGACAAAGCAACTTTATGCATCAGCTTCAGCCAAAGCGTCCACTATGAACGCGGCCTTATGCTGGCACTATGAACACTTTGAGCTTTTTCCATATGATTATACACAAAGCGTTTTTCAGCAAAACCTCTCGGCTAAGCTAAAAGCGTTTACTATGAACGCGGCCTTACAGACATCAAACATAAACGAGTTAGATTAAATTCAAATTTCAACTGCAAGAACTTGGTTTTCAGTGTAAAAATTTTAATTTCATTTGTTGCATAGTGTAAAAGGTAGTATTTGAAAACAAATATGTATAACTTGTCTAGTTATTTTAATTTTTAATATATGTTTAAGTTTTGAATATTGTTATTTACAATTCATCAGATGAAATCAACTTTAGTTCACTGAAGAATTTTGTTTTGAAAGTTTTTTTTTTTCTAAAAAAACTTTTTAGTGGTTTTATTCGAAAAAAAACATTTTATTTGTGATAATTGTGATCTATTCTTTGATCTTTTACATGATTTTAAAATAGAACAGACAAAATCACTGGTAAAGTTTCAGGCTTGACCTAAAAATTAAAATACCTTTGCTTTAACGTCATATGCTTCAGACGAGTTTATTCGAACAAGTGTCAAATCATATAAAACTTAAACAATGGGTTGGTCACAGCTGAATCACTCAAGACTACTGAAAATGGAACGGATTTCGAAACAGTCTGCCTGCTGTGCGATTGACTCTGTACAGGCATGATACAAAAAACTACTAATATCTTTGTTTCATGCTGTACAGGGTTGTTGTTGCCTTCTTAAGAACTTACTTGATCTAAATTGCTCATATTCAAAAAAATTTATAAAACACAAAATGCTATAAATAAGACAAAGAACGTTTCCATTTTTCAGTATTTTTTAACCATTTTTGGACTTTAAAAAAAAATGACTTTTCAAACGATTTATTACGTAATACAGAACCAACATCCGCTGATAAGATTGCGGATCTTTTCGAAAGATTAAGAACAACTCATGTGTTTTAAGTTTCTTTCTGCTACTTTTTCATACAAAATTTAATTTTGTACGAAACTTTAACCCTTCATAAGGCAGACGGAATATTTTTCCCACCAACATAAGTGGTGCATTTCAAGTAACAGTACAATATAAGTAACATATCCTCAAAGCATATTTCATCGAAAGTTTTTGTACTATTATAGCGCATAGTAAATTTATTATAGTTAGTAAGTAGTAAGTAAAACATCTTTTTGCAACAAGCCTTACATTTTGAAAAATCTCAATTCAGCTAATTTACACAAACTTTCAAAAAACTAAGCTGTTTTCAACAAGTAGTAATAACAACTCTAAGTAGTAATCAACAAGTAGCTAAAACTTATTCAACTGCTTATCGTCGTATATCCGGTCTTTGAATTAGTCAGACTGGCTTTGTTAAGTTGCTGGCAGCGAAAATCATATTAAAAGAAATCATCAACTACGAATAGCTTCGTTGCGTTTAACTTGGATCTTAAACAATTGTTAAGAAGTTAAAAAGAAAGGTAAAAATAAGTGATAAGAAAGAAAAGCAAGCAACCATGAAAAGTGAGAGAATTTATTTTAACTTGCAGTTGTGCCGTTTCAAAGTCGCTTCTATTTCTCTTTTCAACCGACAAAAGCCACACTGGCTAAAAAATATCTCGTGAAGATTTTTGAATGAAAATAATACATACATACTTGGCTGGTCAAAAGAATGCTCAATCCGACTGTGTAATGCTCGGCTTTGGATCTTATTTTTTATCTTTTTCTCGTATTCGTTTTTTTGTTTTGTTTGAGAAACAAACATGAGCTTGTGTGCAAGCTGATTTGGTGTGTTTAGTGTGACAGTGGAACGCTGAAGCTTTACAATTCAATTGAACAATTATTCTGTCTCACATAGAAATTGTATTCGGGCTACTGGCCAATACTATAGCAATGGGTCATTCATTAGTTACTATGGATTTTAGCGATTTCACTATACATAATAACAAAAAAAATTTTTTGAGAAGTTGGGACTTAAATAATTCGCTTCAGAAAACCCGAAACTGAGGTTACAACTGTACCACCACTTCTAAATATTTAAGTATGTAATTTGAGGTTGAATTCTCTAAAGCACCCCAACTTCAAAGTATACCAAAAAAGACATTTTCAGAGTATACATCTTAAGTCATATATTTCAAAATACTGACGTAATTTCTAAATTCTGATCTCGGTTTTACACTCTATGCAGAAGATAAGTTCGAGAGTCATCATGACCACTTTATTTATTCACCTGTGTTATTGTTAAAACTACACATGAAATCGTCGTCCACATGAAAATGCTTTACAAATCAAAATTGTCATGAAATGTGAAAGACCTTTTTAAATAAGAAGTCTACCAATTTATAATACATTAATAATTAAAGAAATTTGATACTGCTTTTTGCATATATTTGCTTTCAAAGAAAACTTAGTAAAAGCAAGTGTGAGATTTCGCTTTCGAATCGCATTACAGATCAAGACCCCTGGCAACATTGACTTAGGCCGCGTTCATAGTAACGCTTTTAGCATAGCCGAGAGGTTTAGCTGAAAAACGCTTTGTGTATAATCATATGGAAAAAGCTCAAAGCGTTCATAGTAACAGCATAAAGCTAGCATAAAGCTTAATTTCAAATGCTTTTCAGCGCTTATCTTTCCATCTCGCTTGCTCACACAGAAAAATAATTTAGTTTTTTATGCTTTGTTGTAGAGCATTTTTAAAATGCTATTCGGCACATGTTTATCTATTTTGCCTGTTAACAATATTTTCGTTGATTTTTTTGTGCTGAAGTTTTAACCGTTGTTGTGTAGTTGTTGTGTTGTTGCTTTGTGGTCCTTTTGTTGTGCTTTTCAGTTGTATGCGCTTGTGTATTCTATCTCGTTTGTTTACATAGTTTTCGTTGTTCTTGCTTTCTTCTTGGGTACTTTTTGTGCTGAACTTTCCACCGTTGTTATGCTTTGTGTTTTCAAGTTCCTTTGAACTTTTGTTTGTTATTGGTTTGATCTTTCATTGGTGATCATCGCGAATCTACATACTCATTAAACAAAAAAATTTACTTTGCAAAACGCAATTGAGGGCATTATTTTCCAAAGAGACAAATGAAAACAAAGCATATCAGCCATAAGCATAAAGCGCGCACTATGAACACCAATAAGCTCAATAAGCTACTTTATGCAGCGTTCAATAAGCGTTCACTATGATCAAAAAAAGCTTGACAAAGCAGCTTTATGCATCAGCTTCAGCCAAAGCGTTTACTATGAACGCGGCCTTAGACCGCGTTCATAATGGCTGAAGCTGATTCATAAAGCTGCTTTGTCGAGCTTTTTTATCATAGGAAACGCTTATTCAACGCTTCACAAAGTAATTTCTTGAACTTATTGGTGTTTATAGTTTATAGTGTAAACAAGCGAGGTGATGATATAAGCGCTGAAAAGCTTTTAAAAAATAGCTTTAGGCCGATTTCATAGTGAACGCTTTTTGCTTAGCCGAGAGGTTTAGCTAAAAAAAGCTTTGTGTATAATCACATGGAAAAATCTCAAAGTATTCGTAGTGCAAGCATAAAGCTACTTTTTAAATGCTTTTCAGCGCTTATATCTCCATTTTACTTGCTTAAGCTATAAACTTTATGCACGAATTAGCTCAACTTGTTGCTTTGCCGAGCCGAGCTGAATCTCAAAAATGCATGAGAGCAATATAGAACGCAAGTTATGCATTTCTTTTGCCCCAATGCATTTTTGAGGTTCAGCTCGGCTCGGTTCGGTCGTAAGGGCGCGTTTATAGTGGCGACTTGTTGCTTTGCCGATCCCAGCTGAAACTCAAAAACGTATGTAAGCAATAGAGAACGCAAGTTATGCTTCTCTTTTGACTTAATGCATTTTTGAGTTTCAGCTCTGCTCGGTTCGGTGGTAAGTCGGTACTATAAACTCTCCCTAAATCGGCACCATAGCGCGCCCTTAGGGCGATTAAGATTATAGTTGCAACTTGTTGCTTTGTCGAGCCGATAGTGGTAGTGGTAGTGCGTATAGTGCGCGCTTACAGATGATTTTTGACTACTTTGGGTTTGTTTGTATATATTACGTTTATATATTATCTTTTTGTTTATTTTTGCAATCAAAGCATCAAAAAGTGACATGATTTCTTATGTGCTTTTTGCTTTCCTCAAACCAGCGGACAAGTGAAGAGACAAAAATGCGAAGAAATAATACTGAAATAATACCGAAAATAAGTCGCTTTAAGTCACTTTAAGTCGATGACTTGTTGCAGATTGTTTTTGACTATTTTGAGTTTGTATATGTATTACTTTTTTTTTTTTTACTTTGCAATCGAAGCATTAAATAAGTCACGTGATTTCGTGTGTTTTTTGTTTTCTAGAGACGAAATTGCGGAAAACGATGCTGAAACGCCACTGTAAGTCGCTTTAAGTCACTTGCTGTTTCAGCTTGTTTCGACTTTTTTGCAATTGTTTTATGCTGTTTTTTTGTTGCTGCGTCTTATTTCGAATGGTTTTTTTAGACAGAGCAGGAAAAATAACAACATAAAATTAGTGACAAAAAAGTCAATCGGCTGAATAAGCAACTTATCGAAAGGCTTCCAATACATTTGCCCAAATGCAGACTTGACCAAAGCGGACGGAAAAGCTAAATATCAAAATTATAGAATCAACATCAGTTTCAAGAATTTGCACCGGTATCGGTTTTAAAAATATAGGAAATTGGTCAAACACTGGCCAATTATTATATGAGCCGTTTATTTTGAAAGTGGGCAAGTCCATTTTTTTAAAAAATTGATATGATAATCTTTATATAAAAATTTTTCTTTACATAGCTTTGTCACTGAAGTCCTCCTGATGTTCCGTTCACGAATTTTTACGATAGAAACTTTCAATCAATCCTACACTTATGCATACCATATGAAAGAACATTAAAAAAGCCATTTTTGGTTTTGAATATTTTTTCAACAACAAACATTTTTACCAAAGCTTTTTGCGAAATAAACAAATTCGTTAAAGTTTTTTTTTTAAATTATAAAAATTAGAAGGGAAACGAAAATGAAAAAGATTGAAACACGATTGGACGGAAAATTAATCAAAATTTAAAAAAAAAATTAATGCAATTCCTCGTAACATGACCGAGTTATTCACTTTTAATGCCAGCACTTTCATTTTGGTTGATTTTTTATTCTATTTCACCAAAAAAATAAAATCAGTACTAAAAACTCTTTGTGTGTTTCAGGTACGAAGTTTTTGTGGTGTCAATTTCTTGGAAATTTTAAGCAACTTGCATGTTCCTATAGAAAACAAAATTTAATAATCTAATCTAATTTAATCTAATAAAAGATATCTAAACCAAGAATGTTGCTTACCACAAAGGAATGCAATTAACAAATTGCAATAATTTACCTTAAACATTTAATGCGTTTAAAGAATCTGAGGACCTTAGTATGTTTGGCGATGACAAAAAAGGTCAAACATTTGGAGTAAAGATATATAGCTTCTCCATTAACACCGGGTATTTATATATATCAGCTAGTATTTATATATATTTTTAATACTTTTCATTTTTAACGTTCATTTAAATAACTTGAAAAGTTCTCGCAGAACTCAGAATTGCAAATGAACACCAAAACTAGCCGCACGACTAAAATAGAACACATTAGTTAACGTATATTAAAATCAAATAGAAATCACTGCTACTGTGATTTTGTGAAAGAGAAATAAAAGGAACAAAACATATTTCATACTCAAAGCTTTCAGGAATCACAGTGCTACTGTAAAAATTAAATAAATATAGTAGTTAATAGCAATCACTGTGATTGAAATATTTTAGTAGCAGACTGTGATCGCTACTTTTGAGTAGCAGTGACAAAATCACTGTTACCAAAATATTGACTCATCTCCAGTTTTGATTAAGCAACTTGGTTCTTGTGTTTCCAAGTTAAAAGTGAGCAAACAATATTTTCATCGGTACCGAGTTGAATGGGAAAGATCAGTAATGGAATTCACAAACGCGTTAACGACGATTTTCGTTATCGTTAGTAAGCGAAAACTGTCATTTACTATTATTATCGTTAAATTTTTGAGAATTCCACTACAGGCATACTTAAAGATTGTTATGATGAATTCTAAATCAATAATAATAATGATGATTAATAAAAACAAGTAATAATTCCTTCAAAAGCATTTGTAATTTCGCTCTAAATATACTTTCTCTCCCTTACTCAAATGCTGATGTTGAAAGAGGTGCCAGTCATGAATTTAATTAAAATCAAGTTGAGAAATTCTATTATTTTCGATGTGCTTAATTCTATGCCTTGTGTCAAATTGAAATAAAGGTTACTTAAATTATAAACTGCATAAAGATATGATAAAAAAAATTCAATATGTACAAAAATATAATGTGAAAATTCTTTCTGTGAATATTTTTTTATATACTACTACGTTTACATTGGACCAAATGACTCATTTGAAATGAGTCATTCAAAAGTGCCCTAATTATAGCATCCCTGGTTTGATAACTCAACTTTCGACTTTAAAGTTGTAGGGTGTTTACACGATACTACAACAGTAAACACTTTTGAATGACGCATTTCAAATGAGTCATTTGGTCCAATGTAAACGTAATATTAATGTTCTGAAGTTATGCTTTTTATTTATTTAAAATTTTGTTGTTTATATACATGTGTTCATTTTGAAATTGCATTGTTTATTTTATGGGTTTTTTATAAAATAAGTGGAATAAATGAACTCACTTTAATTTTTAAAAATTTGGTACCTTTTTTGACACTTGAATTTTTTTTATTTGGCACTTTTTAACACTTTTTTATCCTCAATATGGCACGTCTTACCTAATAAAAGGTTGGCAGCCCTGATTGGAAGCGTGCAAAAACTATTACTTTTTTGCACAGTTAAAACAGCTACTAACTACTTTTGTTTTATTGATTTCTATTAGGTTTTCTTTTACACATGATTTTACAACTCGAATTATATGAGATGCCAAAATTTAACGTTTGTCATGTTTTTATAATGTAGTTTGCATATATATGCATATTTAATATTTGCATATATATGCAATATAAATAATAACATTATACATACCAAAAAATTGTCATCTTAATGGTACTTAAAAACGGGAACAAAACATTTTTTTACGAGAAAAGAGCAAATTTATCCAACACAGTAAAAACCTGTAGAACCTACTTGCTGCTTATAATTTTTTCGCTTGCTGGCTTTTAGTGATTAGAGCGTGAAAATATACAAGTGTGTTAAATATTGGTTTCTTGCTAGTTGCGAGGTCAAATTGACTTGGAAGAGAACCGCATAGGCATTGGCCCGAGAGAGAGCGAGAGAAAGATAGAGTACGATAAAAAAAAACAAAAACGGGAGCACCGTTGGTTAGCTATAACTACAAAACATAACTATACTTAACCGAATAATAAGGCAGTAGAATAGTTATGTTGACCGACACCACCAAACAAACCCAAGAGATAACGTTTCGTTCATTGTTTGAACGAATAGTGTAATCATGGTAAAATTAGACAAGGTAGTGTTAGGGCGGAGAGCCGGTGACCGAAACTGTCAAAACGAAGTTGACATTTCATACAAAATCTGCAACCAATGAGAATGCAATATGAAAGCAAAAATACCAAAATGGCTGAGTTTGACAGTTATGGTCACTAAGAAAGAGAGCACATTCCGCCTCAACACTACCCTTTCTTGTTCTACTATGAGTGTAACTTTGTATGTAAATAAATTAAGACCTTTATTGTTAAGACAGACTTGAGCTCTAATATAACGATGAACCGTTTAAAATTGTACTTTTCTCAGGTAAACTATTTATTTGCTTTTAAACTCTCTCACTCTCTCTCACACACAATTGTGAATTTACTCTTTTTGTGCATGTCTTATCTAAGTAGGGTTTAACTATGTATGCTTCAGGTCGTCTACATACATGCATATAAACTATACATGTAGAAGATACCAACAAAGACTGTTGTTTTTATTTTTCTTTTTAATTCACAACCTTGTTTTCTGCGGATACTTGTTTTTTGCCTTTTTTTATTTTTATTTTTCAATTTTTTTATATTTTTTTGTTTTGTTTTGTAAACGTAAGACACCAAAGAATAAAAACAACATACACAAATATCATTGCGTAGATTATTTTTCACGTTTTCCACACTTTGTGCTTAGTATGGCAAAGCAAAATCATGAAGTAATGTTATGGAAAATAACTAAACATTAAAATGCGTCAATTTGGCTTAGGTAAAAGATTTATTTTACAAATATCTGCTTTGATGACAAAATAATCCCCGCTGACCCCAGAAGTAGATTTCTGTAATACTATGGCGCATATATTTTTAATTTTATTTTTTCTTTCTTAACACTTTGCAATTTCTAAATTATCAACACATGAATTTTTAATATTTTGTAGTTTTTGCATTTTTTAAAAAATGTAACATTTTCTTTAGTTTAAAGGCTTATATTTGTCATTGTGCGCAATTCACGCACACAACATGATAGAAATATTTTTATAGAAAATTCTGATTGGAGATTATCGTTACTATTATCGTCAATGTTTTCGTGAGAAATAGGTAATATTAGATAAATAGGCTAAGAATTTTGCTGTGCCCTCAGATCTAGGCTGAATGTGCAAAGTTTTTTTAAAAATTGTGTATCTGTTGAAGGGGGTTTCCCAACCTTTGCGAACGCTTTTTGCTGAGGCGAGCCGAGCCGAAAACACATTGGAGCAATAGAGAATGCAAATCATGCATCTCTTTTGCCCCAATGCGTTTTCAGCTCGGCTCAGCAAAAAGAGTACACTATGAACGCGGCCTTAGGGGAAAAATCGTCCAAAAAAACCGACAAATTCATAATTTATGGGAGCGGGTCGAAGTTTACCTTTCACAAATTGTCCGTGAAGAAATTTACCCTCACACTGGATTGCCCTTTTCAAAATTCACCTTTTCCAAAATTGTCCTTTTTTAAAGTTATGCTTTACAATTTGAATTGAAGAATTTTAAATTAAATTTCGAATTTTGTAAGGGGAAATTATGTGAAGGGGGAGTTATTGTAAATGGCAATTTCGTTGAAGACATTTTTATACGGCCAATTTCGACCTCAACGCAAAATTTTGGCATACAAAAAATTTCATATGAAAAATATTAAACTTTATTTTCATATCAAAAATTCCCCTTAAAATTGGGTGATTTTGCCACTTTTTTGTTTATGTTTTTGTTTTTGTTTTTATTTTTTATTCCATTTTACGCTTCTCTTCCCTCCCCGCAGTTGTAATACAATTTAACATAATTGAGAAAAAAATTATTATTTTCTGCAGATAAATATTTCCATTTCTTTTCATTTAAATGAATAAAAAATTAGAGAGAACATACAATAAAACATGGTAGAATAAGAAGGTATATGCATTTCGGAGAGACAGACTGCCGAAACTGTCAAAACAAAGCTGACAGCCCATAGAAAATCTGAAAACGATGATAAAATGACAATTCAAAAAGGCGCTAAGCAAATTTTTTTAACGACCTTATAGAGGCAGATATTTCAATTCGCATAAGCACCTAGTAATAAATAAATACGCCTACCAAGCACTTGTTCACTAAAAAAAATGTACAGCCCTATTCTGGCAAATTAACAATTGTTAGGCCGCGTTCATAGTAAACGCTTTTAGCTTAGCCGAGAGGTTTAGCTGAAAAACGCTTTGTGTATAATCATATGGAAAAAGCTCAAAGTGTTCATAGTGCCAGCAGAAAACTAGCATAAAGTTTATTTTCAATTGCTTTTCAGCGCTTATATCTCCATCTCGCTTGCTCACACAGAAAAATAATTTTAAATTTTATGCTTTGTTGTAGAGCATTTTTAAAATGCTATTCGGCACTTGTTTATTTATTTTGCCTGTTAACAATTTTTTGTTGATTTTGTTTTATTTGTTGGATTTTTTTGTGCTGAAGTTTTAATTGTTGTTGTGTTATTGTTGCGTTGTTGTTTCGTTTTGTGGTGCTTTTCAGTTGTATTCACTTGTGTATTCTATCTCGTTTGTTTACATAGTTTTCGTTGTTCTTGCTTACTTCTTTGGTTTTTTTTTAGGCTGAACTTTCCACCGTAGTTATGCTTTGTGTTTTCAAGTTCCTTTGAACTTTTGTTTGTTATTGGTTTGATCATTCAATGGTGATCATCGTGAATCTAGATACTCATTAAACAAAAAATCTTTCATTTACTTTGCAAAACGCAATTGAGGGCATTATTTTCCAAAGAGACAAATGAAAACAAAGCATATCAGCCATAAGCATAAAGCGCGCACTATGAACACCAATAAGCTCAATAAGCTACTTTATGCAGCGTTGAATAAGCGTTCACTACGATCAAAAAAAGCTTGACAAAGCGGCTTTATGCATCGGCTTCAGCCAAAGCGTCCACTATGAACGCGGCCTTAACCAGTTCTTTTTATATTTCTATATGTTTGTTGTTTTCAAAACAAAATTTGAAGCACAAAAACAAAACTTTTTAATGAAATTGTCAATAACTGAAAAGCAGTTGACAATTTTTATCAAAATTTATTATTTTTGAGCTTCAAATTTTGTTTTGAAATCCAAAATCATGGTAGAATAGGTTTGCTTCCGTACTAAATTCAAGTAAAGTTCGAGTAAAGTACAAGTAATAGAGAGTAACTTGATTATCTGAGATCTGTCAAAATGAGAATATTTATCAAAAAGTACGGAAACGACTTCAAGTAAGTTTCAAGCTGTTTACGTCTTTTTGCATCAGAAAAAATTTATTGTTGCTTGAAATTATTATTTTATTTGTTTAAAAAACACTTTGTGCAAAATATATAAAACAAAAAAGCTTGCATTTAATTATAGGAATCATTTTTATTTCACAAATTATAATACACAAATATTGATCTAATTATTTGACATTCAGCTGTTTTTAGCTAGAAATTCGTGCTCGAAGAAATTTTTCAAGTAAAGTTCAAGTAATTGTAATAGAATAGAGAGTGACATTTTGCTTGTTCTTCCTCTCTCTCGAGCTTGATAAAAGTATAAAGAAACGCTTTCAAGCAACTTCAAGTTTTTTGAAGCGAGCACGGAAACAGACCTAATAATACAGGTAGTCTCGTTTCTAATCGTGATCTCTTTGACAATACTACCAAAATTGTCAAAATCAGTTTTTTTAAAGGAACACAAAGATAACAGCAAAATATTAATTACATCTATTGGATATTTTTGTGTTGTGTTTAAAAAGTTGAATAAAAGTGAATTACTTAATTTTTTTTTAATTAAAATGAAGTGCGTGTTTTACCAAAAACATTTGGGCAAGGAAAATGGGCCGAGTTTTCGTGTTCCAGCTGACGAGCCTAGAAGACAACGAAAGAACATGTTCCAAAATTTAAAAAAAAGATGCTTGTGTGTGCTATAGACACTTTCACGAAAACGTAGTGTGCCACCCACCACCATCCAAATCCAAGCTGCACAAAATCCTATTTTAATTGATTGATCAATAAAAAATTAAAAAAGCAAAATAGTTCCAGCCATGGCAGATTCTTTATAATTTTTACTTTCTCATTGCTTTCTCATCGGTTGCAGATTTTGTATGAGCTGTCAGTTGCCTTTTGACAGTTATGATAGTTCGCTCTCACCCGTGCGACTACTTCCATTCTTCTACCATGTAAAATATTACAACAAACACATTGAAATATTCAAAATACTGGTTAACAATTTGTTAATTTTCCAGAATAGGGCTGTTAGTTTCAACAAAAATATAAAGTGTTTTTTTTCGGAAAAAACAACATACAAATTAGGGACGATAATAAACTGATTAAAAATCTGAAGTGTTGCATTTTTAAGAAAGCCTGCTAAGCGATTCCTTAAGCATGAAAAATTAATATAAATAACCAAGTATGGAATGATGTTAAAGCAAATGTGCCCTTAAGCGGGAGGTAGCTAAAAATTACATTTTCTTACAATAACGCTAAAAAATGCAGCAGAACATTGATTTTGTGCTGTTAACATGCATACTCTCTTAGGCTGCCCGCTGAGTAAACGCCGAAGCAGACAGGCAGGCAGACAGGCACAGAAAAACTATGTGAACAAGAGAGAAAAAAGTTATTTCTATCTCGTTTCTTCGCAGGGCCTGCCTGCCTGCCTGCCTGCTTCGGCGCTTACTCTGCGGACAACCTTAGGTTGCCCGCAGCGTAAGCGCCGAAGCAGACAGGCAGGCAGACAGGCACAGGCAAACTATGTGAACAAGATAAAAAAGTTATTTCGATCTTGTTTCTTCGCAGGGCCTGTCTGCCTGCCTGCCTGCCTGCTTCGGCGCTTACTCTGCGGGCTGCCTTAAGCGAATAGGCAACTGAGCGAATTATACTGTAATGTAAATTTGCTTATAAAATTTAAGATATTCTTGCAGTGATATTAGTATTGCATATCATTAAAAAGGTCATTAAGGGTTCTCATCTAAGCATGTAAACATGTAAAGCATTTAAACTTTTGATGGGCGATAAAGTGTAAATAGCGTAAATGTGGACAAAATGGCGGCAGCGACAACATTGACTTCTTTAAATTTTTAACCTTTTAAAAACATTCATTAACATAGAAAAATAAATAAAACGTGTTCATATTTACTTCAACTAATTTAAATATTTAATGATTAGCGCCAAAGACAACCCTCATTCACACACGTAGATTTACATGCTAGTTTACACTATAAAATAGGCTCGGAAATGATGTAAACTCACGCCAATACAAATTTTTACAGATCGTTTACGCGCATGTAAGTTCACAAGGTTTACAATGTTTACGGGTCAGTTACATGCTTAGATGAGAAGCCTTATGAATTGTCTTATAAATGACATGTCAATCTTTTGGATCGATTGAGAGATGGCAAAGATATAGATGTTTTTTTAAACACAACTTTTGGTAAGAAAAATTTTCAAAAATCAATAACTCGATAAGTAGTTGAGTTATCAATTTTTTGTTCGGTCAAAAAAAAATTTTCTCTACCAGAATACATTTTTAAATCGCGGCGCTTAAGCAATCGTAATCGTTTAAAAGAAAAATTAATCGTAAAAAGAAAATGAATTTTTTCAATAAGTTTCTTATTTCTTACTTCATAAATAGGTGCAAAGTTGCGCTAAATTCTTTGCAATTACTTTGACAATTTTTTTTTTTGTTACATCATTTTCATGTGGAGCTATAGCTAATCTACTTCAATTTTAGAAATTACAACAGTGAATAATGCAATTTGCATCACATCTCTAATAAGATTTATCTATTGATATGAACGAGCGGCTAAAGAGAGGAAAGGAGCATAAACTCTTTGCCGTTTCCTTAATTAGCTTTAATAAACAATCTAATAATTTACTTATAAATGCAGCAAACTAATAAAAAATATTACTGACAGGATGTAACTTATTAAAATAACTCCAACAAAATATGGTTGCAAAGTGCTTTCCAGGGAAATTCCCAAACAATTAAAAATTTAAAAAATAATGTAGAAATTGGAGTAAAAATGTGTTTATTGTACAAATAGTACTTTTTACTCACCAAAGCAAAGAAGTTTGTATGGCAGTCCTCCAAACTTGCGCCGTTTGTCTGGTGATTTTGATGCGTCATAGTTCATGAATACAGCAGCAGCTCCTCATTTTTTGCTTTAATTTTTAAATTAAATTTATTTGTTGTCGATTGGGTTTTTGATCTGGTGTTGTGTTGTGTTGTTATAATGCACGGTAGTTATTACAATAATATTGCACACTTATTTAATGTACACAATTTCTGTGGTTGTAATGGTTTCTTGTAAAATATTTAGTTTTTATTGTTTTGTTTTTTTTTTTTTTTTTGGTATTTAAAAAGATTTCATATTTTCACACACAACAAAAACACTTGAAAAATATAAAACTGGCGATGAAAGAAGAATATTGAAAATATTTTAATGTTGGTTGAATAAATACAGAAATCGAGGAAAATTTCACTGCTTTCTCACTTTTGTTTGTTGTTGCATTCAGATCAGGTAAATCAATTTTTAAATATATAAAAAACCAACGAATAAACGAACAAACTAGCGAATACGAATAAAATCAAAAACAATTGCAACACACGAATCTCGTAACCACACACACGCACACACACACAATGGCAAACACGCACACTCCCATGAATTTACGACAATGAAAATTTTGTCTCTTCTGCTTTGCTACTGCTGTTGCGATATTGTTGTTGTCTAGTTGCTCTTTTTTCTTTTATTTTTCTTTTTGTTTTCTTCTTTTTATTAGTGGAAAGAGCAGTATATAGCTACGTGGAGAGAATCGCGATGAAAGTCGTTGGCTGGTTGCCGTTTATCGTTCATGTAGACAAGAAACGAATAAAAAAAAATAGTAGTAGACACTGGAAGGTGTAGGTTTTTCACTTATTACCTTTTATTAATTATACTCAATTTTTCATTTGAATCAGACATAAGTTTGCAAGAATGCATGCGCACACTATTCAAAACACTTTTTTTATTTTGAAGCAAGAGAAAATTATATATCCAAGAATTCAATCCTTGAAGATAGCAACCGTTAAATTATTGATGCAAGTGTGTCACGATGACAAACAAAAAAATAACTAAAACCTAATCTTCGCGAATCTTTGCTGAACAACAAGATGAACTGCAAAAGCGTATGTAATCAATTTTCAACACAGTTATAATGTGAAATTTCTACATCAAACTTCGATAGAGTTAAAACGTAACCGAACGCAACGCAACGTTAAGGCAATGTCTACATATTTATAATAAAAATTCGCTTTTGCTTGTCGACTGAATTGAACTCAACTGAACTGAACTTAACTGAACCACACCGACAAACTCAGCCGATGAACCAACCAATCTGTAGTAGCGCTGTGAAACAGCAAAATGCCTCGCATTCAACCTCAGTGAGAATTCAGCACTAAAAAAATACAAGGCAACACACAAAAAACAATGAAATACACACACACTAGCAAGCAAATTTACACACGACTTGCTCTCCTCCACAAGCACTTTATTTTATTTGGTTTCTTTCTTCTTTTTTATATTTAATAGAGAATAGTACGTAACAGTGTTGCCAGCGCACTTTTCCTTGATCGTTGCCGCTTTTGGTAATAAAAACTTGCCTACGCTAATAACCCTACTAATAACTTTTATTCTTTAAGATCCATCCAAGGACCAATTTGTATTAAAAAGGCAAGTTTATTATGCAAACGCTTGCTTTTGGGCCTGCTCTGCCAAATCTTTTTCGAAAAATTCGGTTTTGCTGTTATGATTTGCCATACGAATACAATCGATGTTAAAAGATCTGTTGCGAAATATATTAATGGTATTCACATTTGTTAAGCCCTGCTAGCTTGCTACACTTAACAAATTTGTTAAGTCCTATCAAATTTTTGTATGGGAATAGACTTAGCAGCTTGTTAGCAAGTGAACAAGCTCAGCACCGTGTTTTTGTTTAGCAGATACCATTTGTTAAGTCGGAAATATCGAAAGTGTATGTAGTGATGAATCCTTTTGGGAATAAGTTCTAAGAAGTACCACATTGTTTTTGATTTGCAGCTTCCATGTCTAAAAACTATGACTTATAAATAAAAAAAAAAATGTTGGAATGGGCATGGTGGAGATTTACAACATTTCAAAGTTTATCCGTAGCAAATGTATCTAAACTGTTGACTTGTGTCCGACCGAATATTCGTTTTCGGTTACGGCCAGCTTCGGCGCTTTTCGTCAGTTTCGGCTATTCGGCCTCAATATTTAGGCCAAATATTTTGGTAAAAATTTCTTGCATCAGTCATTTAATTCAAATATATAAGTTTGGCTTTATAAAAATATTTACAACGCATTGTACAAAACAAAAATTATGAATTCGTCGATAAGTTGATTTATCGTGTTAAAGGAAAACATTTTTGGTTAATTTTAAGCGTTCGATACTATCATTTTCGATTTTATCATCTCTATTGTAATTAATATTAAAGTTTTATATGTACTGAAGCCAAAAATTTCACATCAACAGCTACTAACTTTAACAATTAAGTAGTTCTCATAACTGAAATTCTGTTTTTCTGTTATGATTTTCCATACAAATATGTAAGATGTCAAAAAATCTCTTTTTTTTTTTTTTTTTTTTTAGACTAAACCAACGCTCAGGGGATGCCCCCTATAAATGCGTAAGCATTGTGTTGATTCGGAAGATGGGTGATAGTTAGTTGGAGGGTGGATAGATGGAGTAGTGTCGGTGAAGATTTGTTTTGAATTTGCACAGCTCAAAACTGCCGGGAAACACGCTCGCAGGGAGACTATTCCACAACTTAACCGCGCGACTAAAGAACGAATTATCGCGGTAATGCGAGGTTCTATTAGGCATCGATGCAATGGTAAAGGGGTGGGCTTGGACAGCTGCCCGAGTGGACCTGGGAAACACACGAGCTGGTGGCGTCAGGCCATGTGTCTCCCTTGAACACTTCCCATGGTAATACCTATACAGAAGGCTTAGGCAACCTACATTACGTCGATGCCCAAGAGAGTTGAGAGAGGATGAAATACTTTCATCCCCTATCAAATATATCGCACGACGTTGAATTCGGTCCAGAAGCTCCAAATAAGATTTTGAAGCCCCTGCCCAAATGTGCGAACGCAAAATTCGTATTCTTCATGACAAAACTTTATCATTTACTGTAAAATTAATCTTTTATTGATAATATTAAATCATTTACAAATCATAACCAGATTTTAGAACTATCCAGATATGTGTTATAAACTCTAGAATTGGTATTATACATGAATAACATTGTTATGAAATTAATGTTATTCTATATTTCTATCTGCATATTTTAAATTTTTAAAAATCTTTATATAATTTGTTGGTATAATTAAACATTTTTTTACAAGTAACCATTGAGTAGCTTTGATAGAATAAATAATTTTAAGAAATCGTTAAATTTGCTTATTGCAATTTCCATATATTCTTATCTTATATAAGAGGCCAATAATGGATTAAGTTCAATTAAGGTTCAGTTTCGACTCGGCTCATACAAATATAGCGAGTACCTGAATTAATTACAAAATACGACTTGTAAAAGATCTTTTATGGGCAACATCTTGAATAACTTATAACAGAAAATTCAAAATACGATAAATTATATCAGTTCTAAATATAACTAAATTACCCACATAAGGGAGTTTTGGACTATCTATCTATCTATCTATCTAGGACGAATTTGACAGATCAGATGGACATGTAGGATGTGCGAAAGCAAATATGCGACCCGTAAAGGAAAATTGAATAAAATTAATTGCAAACTTGCAATACTTTGGTGTGCTCGTAGTTTAATCAAAAATTTTCTTCATAGAATTTTTTACTATTATGTCTACTGTCTTGCCAACTGTCTTATCAAGTGCCTAGATTCTTACTCACATACAGTTTGACAACCAATACCTAATTTTCAATATCTCAACAGTACTGTCTCTTGTAACCCCCATGTTAACGGACAAAAGAGAAAAACCATTACAAAAAACCGTACAAATCAAGGTTAAAAAAATCAAAAATTACAAACGTCAACCAAAATTTAAATTTTTTCATTTTAAAAATCAATATTACTAGAAACGACTTTTTTAACTTTTAAATGCTACGCCTCCTAAATGTTTTTTTTTTTTCAAAAACAGATAGTGAAAATTTTGAATGAGAGTTGGGTGTGGTTATGGGAGAATTTTAAAATATTTTTGTCTGCGACCTTACAACGAAATGTATACGACTTTTTGATGCCAATGGATAGCTTATATCTACCTGGAAGCGTCTACGTATTGACTTTATTTATTTATTTCATCTACATTTTCCCCTTGCAGATTACTAAAACTTAAAACTAAATCAATAACATTTCAAAGAGATAATTGCAAGGAATTTTGATCTTGATTAGCTTAATTGTAAATTGCACAGTATTTTATATTATAATAGGTTAAACCCATAGCAACTTTGTATATATTGCAGTCAGTCTTGAATCTATTACAGTCTAATTATAATCTCAAACTTTTTCTGGAGGTACGAAAAAGTAACATAGCATTATCACCTTATGGCAACACTGGTACATACAAACTAACTTAACAGAGAGCGACGGTACTAATTGCGGATGTTGTTGCTTTTATTGCACACACACACACAAGACTTAATTTCAAAAAATGTACCCAGTACGAATAGCAACAGCGATGTTGCGTTCGTTCAATAACATATGTTCGCACTCTTTCAAGCGCACATCTGTCAAAATCCAAATACACTGCAGAGGAAAAGGAAGCAATAGTTTGTAACTATATCGCGAACTCTTTATTGTAGACAGGAATGCAACGCAAACACCTTTGATGTTGTATTCTGATATGGAAAAGTACAACTTCAGTCAGAGTGAATTCAACAAGAATCTAAATGCCTACATTTTTTAAGTTCATTGCTTCAACAGAGTAAAGACTATCTTAAATGGATGCATTCATTTATTTTTAACTTGAGTAAAAGACTTGAAAGTTTTTTAATCTCCAAAATTGTCTATTTACTCTAACCACAATTATCTAAATAAGCAACCGATAAGTCGATTATGAATCACAACAGCTAATCCAACTGACCACCAGATAAATCTACTGACTGCATCTATTATACACTGTTGTTGTCATCAACTATACGTTGGTATTTGTGCGATCTGAATTTTTAACAGACAGACAGCCAGTCGAGTTATTCTGTGGAGTGTGGAGACTGAAGTCAACGATTTGTGCATAGTGTGTAGAACACGCCGTTGAGAAGATGTGAAATCTAAATGGTTTCTTTTTTCACAAAAACTTTGGTGCCGTCACTCTTCTTGTTGTTGTTGTTGGTGATGATGTAGTGTGGTGGTGGTGTTTGCTGTGAATTGCCTTTGTCCGCAGCCGTTTCGTTTCACCATTTGTTCGTCGATGTTAATCGCTGGTTATGCTGTGTGCTCAAGATTCGCACACAGCACAGCTCGCTCACGCTTGCTCTATGTCGCTTCTCTGTCTGTTCGTTATCGCTGTCGGTCTTCTTCGTCATCTATTTGTCTCTACTTCTTGTCACAAAAACCCAATCTTTCCATCGCACTCATTTTAATTTACTTGTATTTTGCGGAAACAGGATTTTCTGCTTGTTCGTTGTTCACTTTACAGTTTCTTTTTACGTTTTCTGCTATCTTTCTTCTATATCAGAGAATTCATATGAATTTTCCGTATATATTTCATACCTATTGATTTGATATCGTCGACAGAATTGTCGTCATTGTTTATACATTATGTGTTACTACTTTACTTGTTTCGCATATTATAAAAGTGTTATCTTTCACACTTCATTTAAGAAAAAATCGTATATATTTTCGGGTTCAAATCTATTCCCTTATATTCGAGTTTTCCATTTTTTTTTTTCACTAACCACTTCTTCACTACATTCTTCTTTACAGCTCTTCGTTACATTATGTTCCAATTTTCGATTTTCTCAATCGATAATTTGAAATTCATCATTCTTCCTTTAATTTCGAAATACCAAATTATTCAAAAACACTTTTCAAGCACTTTTTATTTTTTTTTCACATCCTAATTTTTTGCGTTTATATCTGTACTTATTCATCATGAAATAATTTAATAAATTATTTTCTGCTAAATTGGGCGACGAGACAGAAAATTTGAATCGCGAAAAGAAACATCGACGAAACGAACGACGTATGCGACTGTAGAATTGAAAATGGCGCTGGCAACAAATGTAGAGATTTTGCTTTTCATCGGTGACAGTGTTGCATAAATACTACATCTACCACAGTGAGAAGGGGTGTAAAGATTGATATTGAAAAAACTCCCTTTTGGTGTCCGAAAATAATATATAATGCAGTTTCTGTTATGTTGTCATGTTTTTAAAGAGCATATGTACTGTTGTAGTTATTAAAAAAGTAAACGTCTCAAAAGTTTATAAAAATTCTTCGAAGTAAGTTTAAATACCCCTCTTCCACATGGCAAAATTTCTTGCCACCAAATCGAAAATAAACAGTAAGGAAGAGCAAAGCATCAAATAAAGAACAGCACAGAAGAAAAACTTGCCAGTACAGACTTGCCTGTACCGCGTACTTGTGACAAGAAAACTTTCCATGTGGAAAAGCGGTAATACATACGTAATGTTGACATTAAAGAAATAATTTTCATAAAAAAAGTTAGATTTTCATGTTTTGATGTATCAAGATGAAAGATCAAGTTATATACAAAACTAAAATTAATTCCTGCAAATAAGCTTTTTTGAAAAAGTTTGGATTTTAAGAGTTGCTAATAGATTATAACAGGGCTAAAAGCTTATTGAATAGCTAATAGGTAATACCATAGCTTTTCTTTTAACATCCATTTTGATTAGATTTGTTTATATATAGCAAATATATAGGCAGTTTTTCGAGCCCATTTTTTCAAATTTGGACCCCTATAACTTGTAGCCAGATGAGGACATTAATTTGAAAATATAAACTTCTTACATGTTCCACGACAAAAGGAGAAAAAAAAATGAATTTTAGCTAAAACTAAATATTCCATGAATTATATAGGTAACTTAAAACTCTTAAAACATACAAACATGTACTATGTTATGAAAATAATAAATGATTTTCGCAGAAATACATATTTTGTGATACTGACAAAAACTACAATTGCAATACCTTCGCGAATAATACTTTTGCAACATCCAAGGGCAACACTGTTTTAAGCCTGCCTGCCGCAATCTCATGTATATAAAAATTTCCAACACTCACACACGCAAAAGTAAAACATCGATTTTCTCCCTCTCGCTACAAGAATTTTCGAATTTATAGCAGAGAAATTTTCTATTCTGTACAAAACCAACGTAAATCACTTATTCTTAGAGAAAATGGAAAATGCAAAAAACTTTGGTATTAAGGTTATTTTTTAAAAGAATAGTTATTCTAAATTTGCAATTTTCATATATGCAACAATTTTATGGATTAATTTAGTTAACACTTTTATCTATCCCTTTCCTTCTCATTTTACTGTACCTTAAAATGTCGGATATACATTTAGCCGTCACTTTTTAATAGGTTGTCGGCGAATATCACCCACATAGGGAGAACTTGTTTTAAACACTAAATATTCGTATATTTTGTGTGTACACTTTTGTTTATTCACAGTTCACAAAAGTTAAACTTTTCACTTTTTCGTTTTACTTGGACCACATTTTGAAGTGTTTAATTAAGTTTTTGGGAATAAATATTCACAATTTAAATTTATATTATGCTGTGAAAGTTATACTATTCCGACTTGCTGTCACAATTTGGAGAATTTTCGTTGGACTCGGAAGATAAATACGTTCGCAATTTTAGGTAATCAGTTCGGAATAAATTAAACAAGAGCCTATAATTCATGGTCATGATACAATTATTTGACAAGGTAGCCGCGTATACTGGCTTTTTTCTTACGGGCGGCGATGGGAAGTTGTCAAAATTAGCTGTTTTTGCAATTAATCAAAGGAAAGTGAAAAAGTAAGCGACGAATTAAGCATAGCTAGTCAACCGCAACAAACTAAAAACATTTCAATCAACTTCGCGAATAAATTTAATGAATCAAAGATAAGTTAAAAATAAGCACATTGCTAGTCAACAGCAGCAAACTACAACATTCTGTAGCTATTTTTGACAACTTCCAATCGCCAAAAAACTGTCACGGCTACCTTGTCAAATAATTATACCATGATTCATGGGAAAATTATACTTGGTAGTGGTGGCAGTTCTCTTGGGCTCGATAACAAAAATTTTAAATTTTGGAACACTTGAAGATAAACGGGATTTCTAACATTAAATTTTCTTTTAATCATAAGTTTCGGACCCGAATATTTTTTCAAAGCGTGTATTTTGTAGCTCGAAATCCGAATCCATTTTAAAAAAATGTCGCTCTCGAATGGTTTAGGAGATAAAAATTTTTCAAGTTTAAAAAAACTACCATTTCAAGTATATGAAAACGTCCACATTTTTTACATGTAAATGGAATTCTAAGAAAAATGTTTGCATATTATAAGGCGTTCTTTTAAATGAGATATCAACAAATTGAATTCTTTTATTACTTTAAGAAATCCAAAAGAGAAATCGTAGCTCCAAATGTGAAAAATTGCAATGCTTTTGCAAGGCCAAGCCTTAGGTATCAATCCTCTAATTGAATTTCTTTAAAGGGCTGGTGAGATATACAATCCAGCAAGAGCTCACAAACGGAAGCAGAAAATATAAAAGCGTACTATTTTCATAAAATTTAACAAGAGTGGTTCTATATATTGTGATGGTGATATTAGTGGTATATTTGTTTACATTTATGAAGTTATATTTGATAAAAGGAAAAAGCGTCGCAGGCGAAAATTTTTTTTCAGTATAAGCTCACATGACAGCAAACTGAGCCAGAGTGCTCTGATTGTACGGATTCATATAATTATGAATAAAAAATACTTGATTTTCATAAAAGCAACTTATTTATTTAACAAAATCAAATTAAGGTTAGGTATGTTTACTTAAAAGGGCAAATTAATTTTCACGCACTTAAAAAATTTGCACTTAAGTTCCAAGTTTTCGAGAATTTTATCTCCTAAGCCAATCGAGAGTAACAATTTTTAATTTTCACGAGTGACGGAATACGAGAGAGGGTGAAATACTTTCATCCCCTACCAAATATATCGCACCACGTTTAATTCGATCCAGAAGCTCCAAATAAGATCTTGAAGCCCCTGCCAAATTGTACTCCATTTTCGGCCTGATATATGAGGTGTAGATCATACGAAGATCAGCTGTAGTGAAATTTTTTTGCACAGTTTTAACAAACCTAGGCACTTGCTCGCTTCTTTTGACACATCGAAAATATGATCATTCTAACGAATATCAAATTGAATCGACTATTATTATCATTACTTTCTTTATTTAGCTATTTGCTATTTGTATAAAATTAAGTTATTATATTTAATATTCTCTTAACAGATTTTAGATCATTAAGTACTGAGTCATTCATATTTTGCCTCTTTCTCTCGATCTCCATAGAGCTTGGGCGTTTATTAAATGACTATGAATGACAAATGCTTCTGTCCGCAAACGAATCGATTGGGTTATGAGTCAACGACAGAAGGTGATAGCATACGCGGTCTCCATCAGATTTTTATAATATTTAGGTGGAAACTTCATCTCATGAAATTTCATTTTGAAATTGCTTGTAAAATTATGTTTTTTCACTTTTTTAATACTTTTGCCATCTTTTTTGCTTGAAAGGTTCTTAAAAATGCACAAATTTCCATATTTTACTGAAAAGTGACAGCTCATCTCATGAAATATATCTCGAGAAATATTTAAAGAAATAAATTTCATGATATGAGCAGTCTACACTTGCGCTATTGATCATGAAATTCAGTTTGACAGTTCGCATGCTATAAAATATTGCTTAAGACACCGTGTTAAGTAAATGAACAAATCTTTTGTCAATTTTAGTAATTGTAATGATGCAAGCGAATATGGGCCAAATAAACGACACAAATTATTTGGGCAAATCGGAGGGGAAAGCTTATGTAAATATTAAAATCATTTTGATTTTTACGCAGGCAGTTGCACAAACGGCACAACTTAACTGCACAAACTCCGATTTGTGTCGTTTATTCGGCCCATTACATTAAAATCGGAACGTATCATTGCTGTCATACAGGGTAACAGCGGCAGAAAATAAAAAGTATTCTAATTATAATACAATAGGGGTATTCACTATTCAGTGCACTTGCCAGGTTTTCGTGAGCCAGGTTTTCGTGAACATATACTATGTTATGAAAATAATAAATGATTTTCGCAGAAATACATATTTTGTGATACTGAAAAAAACTACAATTGCAATACCTTCGCGAATAATACTTTTGCAACATCCAAGGGCAACACTGTTTTAAGCCTGCCGCAATCTCATGTATATAAAAATTTCCAACACTCGCACACGCAAAAGTAAAACATCGATTTTCTCCCTCTCGCTACAAGAATTTACGAATTTATAGCAGAGAAATTTTCTATTCTGTACAAAACCAACGTAAATCACTTATTCTTAGAGAAAATGGAAATGCAAAACATTAAAATACTACCATCACTATTTCAAAGCTGCCAAAATTTTTCAATGCACACAAGTGTACAACTGCTCAAGTCTTCAAGTTTAAGGCAAAAGAAAAGCACTTGTGCAAATTTTTGACGTACGTGTATTTTGTTTTTGTAAAGTACGCAAGTCTTCAAGTCCTCAACTGCACAGAAACGTGAATACCCCTAATATATATGAAAAATAAAAAAAATTCGAAGCAGGTAACGAAAATGTGGGAATTTTCTAAACACATATACAAGTTTGACAAGCAAAAAAAAGTCGCTATAAAATATATAAAACATACATATAAAACATGTAGTACGACGAAGTATCCTTCTTACAATCCCCTCTTCCTCCTTCCTATATGACATTCATCCTCACTTAATGTAGAACAGAACATACGTATCAAAAATTCATATCAACATAACATTTTTTTTATCGTGAAATCAGTTAAAGCTTTTCTGTTTGTACTGATTACTTTTTAAAGTTTTTATGTTAAGATTCTTTGTTATTATATACATATATAAAAAACATTAAATTCTGTTACTCCATGTCACATTATAACAAAAAACAAGTGCATTTTTTTCATTCAATAAAAATTTATCCATTTCCAATTACAAATGTTTATAAATAGATTTATGCTTTTCTCGTCATTTAGCTTGTGTAAGTGCAAATTAAAAATTGTATCAAAATACGTGCCATACCAGTTTGGCATAACAACTAGACTATTATAAAAGTTTTTATTTATAATTATTTTGAAAATTAATTTTAGGTGTCAATCTTTTGTTTTATTTTATTTAATGGGTTTTTATCTGAATCAAGCATTTTTAGTTATTTGACATTATCTCGACATTTTTAAACCAAACTTTTACAAATAATAATTAAAATAGCTCAATTATAATTGCAATAAAAATTAACTGTTGCTTTTTGTTTGGCCTAGGTGTTATTTTTTGTTTGGTCACGTATAGAAAATCACAAAATTTGCTCATACACTGCCTAGCTGACGTGAAACCCCTCTTATATTCATTCAGAATTAATTTGGTAAGAAAAAAAAAACTTAAAATCTTATATATAAAAAGTGTACATTTTGATGTAACCACTAACTGAAAAAACAGGTCGACCGATTTAAACGAAAATTTGCATGGTTCGTAGATGGTTTATGTAAAGTTTGCACGAAATCGGTATAGTGGTTCCGGAGAAATGGCATTTTACAAATTTTCCATATACTCCCATACAAATCGTTCGTGAGGGTTGGTGTTCGTTAAGATCTCAGGAACGGTAACACATAAGGGCATCAAATTTACAACATTTGTTTCCAAGGCCCATATCTCAAATAATAAATAAATAACAATTGCCATACCCCCTAATACCGCCCACAAATTAAATAAAACGCTATATTTTCAGACGAATTCGGTTGTATTGGACTAAAATTTTGTAATTTATTTGTTTGATTACTCTCGGCAACTCAACCAAAAATGGACGTGGTCAAACTATAACTACGCCCACTTTTCAGAAATCATTATAATTCCTGAGTTTTGCATGTTTTTATAATGAAACTTGGTATATATGTGATATGAGACCAAGTGGTGGTCACTATATACATAAATGTTGCCACTCCTAGTTTTACCGTCCCTTTTTTGCACACAAAATTGTTCAGTGTCTTAAAACCTTAGGCCACCAAATTTACAACATCTGTTATCAAGGTTTATATCTCAAATAATAAAAAAAGAAAGTTTTCAAACCCCCTATTACCGCCCACGAATCAATTGAAATGCTATATTTAAGACGAATTTTGCTGTATTGGACTAAAATTTTGTAATTAAGTTTGTATGGTTACTTTCCGCAACTCAGCAAAAATGGGCGTGGTCGAACTATAACTTCGCTCTATTTTCAGAAAACATTACAATTCCCGAGTTGTGCATCTATACTTTTATATAGAAGCCTTTGTGACACGAACGGATCTTCCGCAATCACAAAAGAACCAATGAACCTATTTAGACAATAATGGTACAAAACAATTTTTGATTTTAACTGAATCGTGCTAGGCTATATAAGTAGGCTATGTTCACGCCCACTGTATGCAAAAATTTTATATTTAATACGGTTTTATTCGTATAAGACTTAAATTTAGTAATTTAGTTTGTACAACTACAATTGTACTCAAAATGGGTTTCCACGCCCCCTTTTACCGCCCACATATCAATAAAAATGCTATTTGTCAGACAGTTTTCGTCGTATAAGACTAAAATTTAATAATTTAGTTCGTATGCTTACTTTTGCCAGCTGTGCTAAAAATGGGCGTTGTCACACTGTGTTTACGTCCTTTGTCAGGGGATAAATGTGGAGTGAAGAAAAGTACGCCATGCTTAAACTAAATGAATCTGGAATTTGGCAGTCAATTTTTTCGAGTACGAGAGTGTTAGGAAAAAAAAATTTGCCACACCCGAATAAATCAATGAAAACGCTATATTTCATACGGTTTCTGTCGTATTAGATTAAAATTGGGGAATGTAATTATTTTTGTATAGTTACTATTGGCAACTGTACCCAAAATGGGTTTCCACGCCCCCTTTTACCGCCCACAAATTAATGACAATGCTGTTATTAATATTTCAGACAGTTTTGGTCGTATAAGGTTAAAATTTAGTAATTAAGTTCGTATGATTACTTTCGGCAGCTGTACCTTATGTATACCTTTTAATTGGATGAGCGTGGAGTGAAGAAAAGTGCACCAGGTATAAACTTAATTAATCTGAAAATTTGGCATTCGATTTTTTTCGAGGATGAGATGGTTTAGGTAGAAAAACATTTTGACACATACTCTTTTTCCACCCACGAATCAAAAAAATGCAGTAAAAATATTTCAGAAAACATTAAAAACTAATAAACCGCTCCTATGGTCAGAACGAAGATTTGTATTTAGGGGTTTCCAGATACAATCAATCTTTTAGTTTTATCTGTTTTTATCTATCCTTTACGGTAGAAGGCACTGTAGTACAGATATGAACTTAATGCAAATCTAAACGGCTCGACGGATTTCCATCAAACTTCGTACACATATTTTATGCATCATAGATTCGATTTTTACACACTTTGTTTTGACCTCGCCTCTTACGCCTTTTTTTCAACTAACATAAATTGGAACATTTCAAGAATAGCGACAACTCCAATTTAAAATTTTTTTAAGATTATATGGGTTTTGGCCTCCTAACTCCAAATCTGAAACTCCAAATCAAAAATTACAGCTATTTTTTAAATTTTAGGTACCTATTCAACAAAGTATGAAACATTAAAATCCATGCATAACTTTTAAAGATATTAACTTTTTAGTGTAGTGCTTTTGTAAAAGGGAAACCACTAGTTTTTCAAACAAATTGTAAATATAAGAACAGGTATATCTTAAAAAGTTATTAATGGATTTTCATGTTTGATACATCGTTAAATAGGTACTCGCATTACCTTTCTTTTGATACCCAGAATGGGGAACACTAAAAAAAGAGCAAGATTTGTAGGTCATGTTTGCAACTTTTGAGGCCTATAACTTCTTAACCATTTGCGAGCGGCCTAAAATTTTCCAGATTTGGATTAAGGAGGTTGAAATCCGTATAATCCAACAAAAAGTTATTACAAAATGAGAGTTGTCACTATTCTTGAATTATTGCCGTTAATTTAGTTATTTAAAAACGTTTTACTGTAAAAAATATTAGCCAATTTAATATTAGAAGATTTCTATTATTATCTCCTCTGTACACAAACAAATTTAGTACAAATTTTTTTGTACAAAAGTTCAATAAAAGTACTTCTCAAAAATAGTTTCAACTATACCATTAGGAAAGTGTATATATTTTTATAATTTTTTCAAAAAAATTCCAAAATATTGACTTGTTGTAAAAATAAAATCAAGTGAAAATTGCACACCTGACTACCTTTCATATGACATTAAACTTATTTGCAAAAATTCTTCCAGTTAAGGTCAAAAATTATTTAACTGTTTTTGTCATTAAATCCACAAGGAAAACCCCTTTGATTTTTTTGGCGAAATTTATTTTTTCCAAAATGTTGTTTTTATATTTTTTAAAAAAAGTCAAGTCTCAAAATAAATTCATGTCAAAAAACTACCCTAATATCTCTTTCCAATCAAAAGTTATGGCTTTTATGATTATGGTACTTTTTGATTTATCAAATACATAGCTTTGAAGTTGTAGGTCTCGCAGCCACGGAATTAAGTGTTTAACCTCAATTTACACATGCAGTTTCACTGGTAACATTTATGGTGTTTATACTAAACGCGCCGGGTTTCAGGAAAGGAAAGGAAAGGTCCGCATGGACACTAAAGGGGTGGTGGGTGGGCGTAACGGTTTGCATTTCTGAAAAATCTACTTATTTTGTCTTTTCTTATATCTAAACATCTGAAGAATATAGTATGAAGAATATTTAAAGTCAATTAGAGCAAAACTGCTTACTAATTAGCTTTTTTCTCAAAACCACTTTATTAAAAGTCCGTGTTCACAGCCATTTAAAAACTACATTACTTATTTATTTCAAGCTTAGTAGACACTTTCTATATATAAAACTTTTTCCTCTAATAGTAAGTTTCAGATTTTTTTTTAAATTAAGGGGCTTTCCACTTACGAAATCGCGGAATTTTTCATGGAAAATAGGATCTTTCACTTCAAGTGACCAGCAAAAATTTTAAAATTAAATAAATAATAATCTGAGAAAGTTGGGGGAAGGATTTATTGATACTTCGACTACATTTTAATGATTTATTATTTATATATAAAAATGGATGTATGTATGTGGGTATGTTTGTATATCATGTATAGACTCAAAAACCGCTGAACCAATATTTATGAAGTTTTCAGGGAAACTGAAGCCACATCTTGAGAGTGTTCCTGTGATGTTTGGTTTCGATTGGATGAGAAGGCCAACAAACCAATAAAAAGGGTATATATCAGACGGTTTTGATCGTAAAAAACTAAAATGTAGTAATTGTGTTCAGATGGTTACTATTACAACCGTACAAAAAATATATCTACGAAAGTGGAGTGGGCGAAATATATCTACGAAATATATCTACGCCCACTTTTTCGAAATCATGCCAATTCCGGAGTTGTACACGTTTTTATAGTGAAACTTGGTATGCCTTATAAAATATTATAATATGCAATAAAATATATTATGTGAAAGTTGTTTATTTAATACACAAAAAAATTTAATAGTTTGTACATAACAATTTCAGGTGAGAATATTTTCTTGTTTCATACTTTTTAGAGAGCGCTTTTTAGTAGTCGGGTTTTAGTTTTTTTAACTTATTTTTTTAGATGAGCATGGACATGGTATTAAGCATACATATTGTTTTCGAAAAAAATCTAAAAAAACTCTAAACTGTCTGCAAGTTGCAAGCGACTATAAATGCAAGTGCAAATTGATTAACAAGATGTCAAATTCGAAGATTCTCACTGCAATTGCGGTTTTATTTAATAATAATTTTTATATAATTATAAAATATTACAAATTTATTAATTATATAACTATTAATTATATGTATTTAATTTACTTTAATATTTGCGTTGTATTTAGCTTCACTTCCATTTTTGTTTGCAATCATAAAAAAGGTTTTAGTGTTGCTTATTGTTAAAAAAGCATATATATTTAAAAATCCGAAAAATATCCCCAAAATCACAACAAAACAAACACTTTAATCCCTTTACTGTCTGCAAGTGCCAAAATCTACTGTCTCTGAAATTAGTGGACAGTAGCGCTGATAGTCGCAATTTATACGTTAGTCAAAGTCAGTGATCAGTCAAAATTTGTTGTTGTTTTCCCAGCTAAAAATAAAATGAACTCTCTGCGAGAGCGAAAATTAACTTTTTACAATTCATCGTATCAGTCAAATTTTCAGTGAGCCTAAAACCTATGAACCAAAAAGAAAAGATCAAGCAATCAGCAGTGCGAGAAAAAAGTATTTTTTCGTGCAACGTCATCGGTCATAAGCAAGCTATTAAACTGTCAACTTGCATAAGTTTTGCATGCAAAACATGTGAAAACTCGGAAAAAAGTGAAAAATTATAAAATTAATAAATTTAGGGTCAGTTTCTTCACCTCCTGCTAAATCTAATTCTATATCTTGGAAGACTGCTAAATATATAAATATATAAGACTGCAGAATTTGACACATTTTCACGGAAAGTTAGAACTAGATTTTGACACACAAAGAAAATAATAATAAAATTAAAAATAAAATCGGTTTGTCTGTAGCACGAATTTACAGAAAAATTATAATTTACGCTTCAACACCGAATTTTTAAAAATAGTCTGGTCCTAAACCTCAGCATGTTCGCCACCCGGGGATTGTATCCGAATGTGAGTACAAGCAATTGCACCGATAGTGCGTGGAAATTTTGCGATTTTGTAAAATGCCGTTGATGCTAAACAAAATAAATAATATGAATTAAATTGCGAGTTTTAGATCAAGTAAGTTTTTAAGAAGGCAACAACAACTCTGTATTGAGTCAATCACTTTAGCTGACTAGACAGTCTGTTTCGGAAATCGCTACACTTTCCCCTTCAGTAGTCTTTGAGTGATTAAGATGTGATCAACTCACTGTTTAAATTAGTATAGCACTGTGCAGAGTTTTGGAATTCATTCTTTTGAATTGACATTTCAAAGCAGTAGGCTATTTATAGATCACCGCCATCAACCATCTGTTCTAATTGCTTCTTTATTTATTTCAATATTCATTGGTGTTCGATAAATTGTCGAATTGCACCATAGAAATGCACCACTTCAGTTAGAACACTAGCTTCTGGCGAAGCAAAAACTCATTTTATTTCTACAGAGTTGTTGTTGTTGTTGTTGCCTTCTTAAAAACTTACTTAATCTAAAGCTCGCAATTTAATTCATGTAATAATTTAGTAGATCATAAAAACTAATTAAAATAAATAATAAAATATCACCTACTTTTATAATAAAAACAAAGACTGTTTATATGTATCTTCAGTCATTTCCTGTTCGGTTCTTGGCATTCGAACAAAACCTTTGGAATTTTTGCAATTTGCTTTGGCTACCCGCGGCAAAAAACGGCAAATAGACGAAGCAGACACTCCAACAAAATCAGCAATCGCAATCTTCATCGAATCTAATGCGCAGAACCGCAGCAAAATCAAAAGTTGCGTTATTGGCCGAATGTACCGTGACCTTTAATTGACCAATAATACCAATTATCATTTTTTATTAAGGATACACTATTTTAATTTTATACCTTTCGTCGGTAAATTTCAAATCATTATCAATGAGTGCTAGAATTTTCGCTGCAGTGGGTTTTGTTATGAGAAAGCGGAATAAAAAACCGGTGTCGTCCCATTCATCCATATTAATTCGCGGGAACATTTTATGCTCCTGACGAACTGACACTAGCATTTCTTCATCTTCATCCTCCGATCAATCTCGTCGTCTGTTCTCCAATCTTCCACCTCCCACACACGATTTAATAGAGACGAGGTCATAATTATTGCAAATTATCGACGTGAAGTAAAATTAAAGCTGAAAAATCCTCCTTCCAAGTGTAAATAGAAGGCCAACATTGGCCTTCCAGATAAATCGCCTGCTAACGCTAGCTGACTTCTAACTTAGCAAACGATCGTATTCTAAACTCTAGCTAAGTCGGTGAAGAAAAAAAATTGTTTTTGAAATTTAGAAATTTCCTCCTAGAACGACTTCCAACTCTTAGCAGGAGGTGAAGAAATTAGCCCTTAGTTCGCGAAAAAACTGTCTGAATACTTTGTTTATTTATATTTCAATGCAGTAACTATATGTAAAGTAACGCTGTAAAAAGAAAAATTGCAAATAAATAGAATACGAAATTGGATGTTCACTTTGTTTTTGTTATTGAACTGTTTTGTTCAATTTTATTTTTAATAAATAATCTTAATTAAATAATCTTGTTTTAAAAAACATCGTGCGCGGAAACACAAATTTTTTATTTTGTTGTCACACATAAGATGCTCTGCACTTGTAATATGCGTCTGCAACTAATTTTTAGCTACCTTTTTTGCTTAAAATAACTGCTCTGAAGAGCGGTTAGAAATAGAAGCGTCCATGTTTTCTTTTTGTCTTCTAAAGGAAAAATCTCTTCTTCTCGCAGAGCACTAACGATTTTTTTGTTTTCGCGCTTTAAAATTCGCTGACATCGTTCTGCATTTGCTGGCTGCAACTCCATGGTTATAACCGTTGGGACAGCACATAGCTTCAAGCACATAGCTTTGCCAAAACCTATCGTGACATATTTTTAAAAAAGATTTACATGCAAATGTAGAAGTACTTACCCATTTCAACTTGGAGCCTTCTTTCGAAGTCCGTTGCAGTGTTGACATTTTGCCGACAAAACATCACCCATTGATTACAATTAATTTCTTCCATGTGGAAACGGTAGAAACCCACGTATTTGTTTTTATTGCTGTTGAATTTAATGCATGTCGCTACAGCACACTTCATTTCAATATAAAAACACTTTATATTTCTTTAAAACTTTAAGAAATAACTTTCAACATTCAATCACTAAACGCAAACAAAAGATTTTGTGACCGATGACGTCAGACCTATCAGCTGTTTTTGTTTACAATATGGCGGCTCTTTTGTTTGCATGATCTTTATTTCTTGGTTCATGCCTAAAACCTGCATCAGTCAGTCAAACGGTTGCAAACTTTTACTTGTTTACTGCCTAGTAGCAAATAATTCATATGGTATTAAATTAAGCATAAAAGTACTTTTATTGTATCTTAAATTTCCGGTTTATCGATTTGCCAGAGTGATCAGTTTAAATCCTAAAATATCAACAATGTTTACATTACCACACTTCAATTAAATTACATTAATAAATAACTAAAATATTTGATAACACTTCGATGCACACAGATCGACTCAGCATCACCAAATAGTAGGCAGTAGGAATGTAGTAATGAATGCTTGCAATGGCCATCAGTCAGAAAAATCACGTGTAAGCGGTAATTCAGTCACATATCTCTTACCCAACTAGAACTAATGGTCCACATTTGGGTTGCAGAGACAACGTAGCGTTTATTTTTGTGTCAAAATTGATATGATGTTACGTATTGGTTACGTTACAAAGACCACTATGATTCGAAAGTGGTGCAACATAATGCCGACATTGTGTTAGTGAAAATTACTTTGAAGTGACTTATCACATTTTAGTATACACATATATAAATGCATTACAGAGTTGCCAATTGCAAAAAAATTAATTTTGTTTACATGTTTTGTTAACATTTTGCAGCCATAAATATAATTATTTTATAATTAAAATTTATATAATATATAGGAGTACAACATAATCTTAAGTGTTTTTTGATATTATTTGGAGCTAAATGTAGATGGGAAAGAAGATTTTCGGTAAAATAACAGCCAAAACTTGTTAAGAATTTAAGCGCAAGCTGAATTCAGAAAATATTGCAACAAATTCATACATTAATAAAAAATGTTTAAATATTATAATAATTTGCGTCCACCATTTTAAATAACTTGGGTCGCAATTAGCTAATTGTTACAAAATGTCCATCTTGATGAATGATGAGTGATGCCTACACTTGGGTCGCAATTAGCTAATTGTTACAAAATGTACATCTTGATAAATGATGAGTGATGCATTTTTTAAAGGTAACACTTGATAAATCGTTACCACATTCTGTGACCTAGTGGTAAAGTAGTATCCTAGGAATTTTTACAAACTTTTCCCACAAAATATTTTCCAAATCAGTATCGCTGCAACGTCGTCGTATAAAAAATGTGTCTTAAGTAACCTGTGGTCGCAAAATTCTACTTGGGTAATGTATGCATAAATCATGACCAAATTAAGTAATTTCGCCGTAGAAAAACTGTCAATGAAATGACTTCGAAATTAAGTAATTTATCATAAATTACCATTTATATTAAGATGCAATCGGAGTCACCACTAGTTTTATCGATAAATAATCGAAAAAATCGCATCACAAGCTGTCATTTTTGTAAATAACCAAAACTGACCAAAACTCAAAGTTCACAATTGGGCAATTCACAGTTCATTGTCATGAACCAAGAAATAAAGATCATGCAAAGAAAAGACCCGCCATATTGTAAACAAAAACAGCTGATAGGTCTGACGTCATCGGTCACAATATCTTTTGTTTACGCTTAGTGATTGGATGTTAAATGTTATTTGTTAAAATTTTAAAGAATTATCATATAATTATAATGTGTTTTTATATTAAAATGAAGTGTGCTGTAGCGACATGCATTAATTGCAACAGCAAAAAAAAAAACAAATACGTTGGTTTCTACCGTTTCCCCAAGGAAAAAGTTGCTTGTATGCAATGGGAGATTTTTTGTCGGCTAAATGTCGACACTGCAACGGCAAGAATCTGTGGAGGTCATTTTCTGCCTGAAGACTTCGAAAGAAGGCTCCATGTTCAAATGGGTAAGTACTTCTACATTTCCACGTAAATGTTTTTTTAAAAAATGCTACGATAGGTTTTGGCAAAGCTATGCGCTTAAAGCCGGGCGCTGTCCCAACAGTTATGACCAAGGAGGTGCAGCCAGCAAATGCAGAACGATATCAGCGAATTTTAAAGCGCGAAAACAAAAAAATCGTTAGTGCTCTGCTTCAGGAGTCGTTGGTCATGGAGAAAGAGCAGCTCTTCAGAGCAGTTACTTCAAGCGAAAATAAGGCAGCTATAATCGCAAGTGTAAGTAAAATTTAACAATTTTATGAATTCAATATTTTTAATCTTTTTCTTGGAGTGAACAGCGGTTTGGAAAACCTCGCGTGATACTTACTTACTTACTTACTTACTTAGTTGGCGCTACAACCGTATGTCGGTCTTGGCCTCATCTAAGAATTTGCGCCAGCCATTTCTGTCTTTCGCTTGCTGGCGCCAGTTGGAAATTCCAAGCTTCGTCAGGTTGTCCTCTACTTGGTCTTTCCAACGAAGATGCGGTCGTCCTCTTCTGCGTTGACCGCCGCTGGGTACCGAATCGAATGTTTTCTTCACTAGAGCATCGTCTTTCATGCGCTGAACATGACCAAGCCAGCGAAGCCGCTCGATTTTAATGCGCTTGACTATGTCGATGTCAGCGTACAGCTCATACAGTTCATCATTCCACCGTATTCGGTACTCGCCATTGACGCAGATAGGTCCGTAGATCTTACGAAGAATCTTTCTCTCGAATGCTCCTAAATTCTTTTCATCTAAACTGCTCAGCGTCCAGGTTTGTGATGCGTAAAGTAGGACGGGCATGATAAGCGATTTGAAGAGCGTGATTTTCGTTCGTCGAGAGAGGGCTCTGCTTCTCAATTGCCTACGGAGCCCAAAGTAACACCTGTTGGCAAGAGTTATTCTTCGTTTGATCTCAATGCTGATGTCGTTGGTTGAATTAATGCTGGATCCCAGATAAACGAAGTTCTTCACAACCTCGAAGGAGGTATTGTCAACGGTAACGTGGGTTCCAAGACGCTGGGACTGTTTGTTTGTTGACACTAAGTATTTCGTCTTATCTGCATTCACTGACAGACCCATTCGACTTGACTCTCTTTCTAATCTGGAAAATGCTGCACTGACTTCGCGCGTATTATGGCCAATGATATCTATGTCATCAGCATACGCAAGCAGCATAACACTCTTGTAGAATATTGTGCCACTACGTCTCAGATCAGCAGCTCGGATGATCTTTTCCATCATTAGGTTGAAAAAGTCGCACGATAAGGAATCACCTTGTCTGAAACCTCGTTTGGTAATAAATGGAGGGGAGAGGTCCTTCCCGATTTTAACTGCGCTGCTGGTGTTGCTCAGTGTCATCCTGCAAAGTCGTATTAGTTTTGCAGGAATACCAAATTCAGACATGGTGTAGTACAGGTGCTTCCTTATTGGGCTGTCGAAGGCGGCTTTGTAGTCGACAAAAAGATGGTGGGTGTCGACTTGTTTTTCTTGAGTCTTCTCCAAGATTTGTCGTAGCGTGAAAATCTGGTCGATGGTGGACTTTCCAGGTCTGAAGCCACACTGATAAGGTCCGATCAGTTCGTTTACAATGGGCTTCAATCTTTCACATAAAACACTCGACAGGACCTTATATGCGATATTAAGAAGGCTTATCCCACGGTAATTGGCACAGATAGTGGGATCGCCTTTCTTGTGGATTGGGCAGAGCACACTGAGATTCCAATCGTTCGGAATGCATTCTTCCGACCATATTCTGCATAGAAGCTCGTGAATGCATTTAAGTAGAGCTTCGCCTCCGTTCTTAAACAGCTCAGCAGGTAAGCCATCAGCTCCCGCGGCTTTGTTATTTTTAAGCCGAGCTATAGCTGTCAGAACTTCATCATAGTCGGGCAGCGGAACCTCGACGCTGTCATCCGCAATTGGGGTTTCCGGAATATCATCTCTATTGGCGGGATTGTTGTCAGCGTCGCCATTTAGAAGTTTAGAGAAGTGTTCCCTCCATAACGTCAGTGTACTCTGGACATCTGTCACTAGATTCCCGTTTTCATCGCGTGATACATCTGCCACAAATTCCACAAAGACGTTCCGAACATAAGGCTGGAAGAAGAAGCGGCAGCATCACTTAGTTGGGTAGATCATTTAAGCGAAGGCGGCTGTCCAAGCCAACGGAAAAGCTCATGGCGCATATGAGGGCGTTGGAAAAAGTGTTCAATGACGTAAATGGCGACGGGCTGCTAATAAGCAAAAATTATTTGCAGACGCACATTACAAGTGCAGAGCATGTTATCTGTGACAACAAAATAAAAAAATTGTTTTTCCGCGCACGAATGTTTTTTAAAATAAGATTATTAAATAAAGAAATCGTGAACAATTCGATGCAGAGGAAAAGAAAATTTAACAAAACAGTTCAATAATAAAAACAAAGTGAACATCCAATTTTGTATTCTATTTATTTGCAGTTTTTCTATTTACAGCATTCTTTACATTTAGTTACTGCATGAAAATATAAACAAACAAAGTATTCAAACACTTTTTTGCGAATTAAACTTATTAATTTTATAATTTTTCACTTTTATCCGAGTTTTCACATGTTTTGCATGCAAAACGTATGCAAGTTGACAGTTTAATAGCTTGCTTGTGACCGATGACGTTGCACGAAAAATTACTTTTTTCTCGCACTGTTCTTTGCGTGATCTTCTCTTATTGGTTCATGGTTCATTGTAATGTTTTAATAAATTAATATTTTATTGTACTAATTTTTTACAACTGTGAGCACAACTTTAGTGAAAAGTATTGATTTTCAGATTAAAAATAGCGCTGGAATCTTCAATATGCAGCTCAGATCTTTTGGATTCTATCAAAAGTTTAATAACTCAATTTAATATTCAGTTTTATTGAAAACTTCATCAAAATTATCTACCTGGCAACTCTTTTTTATTCACTTAAAACAGCTGTTCAGGAAATAACACATTAACACTCTACAAAAGCATTCCTTAGGGCATGTGCAAAATGGCAACATTTAACACACCGGTTTAATTTGTGTTTACACGCAAAACAATAACAAAAAATTAACAAGCAAAATAGCACATTCCAGCATTACCACATTAACCTTAATTAGCATGAACTGTGAATTACCTAAATGTTGTTCTGTCTGACTTGCGGTAATATTTTAATGGTAGAGGAAGACACTAAAGGTCATTTGAGACGAACTATTATTAAGATTCCTGCAATGTTATAGGAAGTGGATTATGTTATGGGCGGTGTAGCTGCTTGGGAGAACGTAGATTCAACTGATGGTGATTATCCGGCTTGTGCTCACAAATAAGCTTATTTTACGCAGATGTAAACCGGCTCTGCTGATGAACCTATGACCACATTTTACAAATGCTGTAATAAAGCACAAAGTTGCTTACAATCGGGCGAAGTTATAGCTCTACCAACCGACACTGTTTATGGTGTAGCCTGCAATGGCCATATGGCAAAGGCCATACAAAAATTGTATGAAATCAAAAGACTAGACTGTCGTAAAACAGTGGCAATTTGTGTGAAAGACTTGGCTGCTCTTCGTTGCTACGGTAAAGCTGAGCATATAAACGATGCCTTGTTTAAACGTTTGCTGCCGGGATCCAGAACGATAGTTATCGAACGTTCACATAACTTAAGCAATAGTTTCCTCAATCCAAGTACTAGAAAAATTGATATTCGTATTCCCAAATTCCAATTCATTCACCAGCTGTGCTATGAGCATCCATAAGCTCCGAATAGCGCAAATCGTTCAGCGAACCAAGTAGTCTGAATGTTAAAGAATTTTCGTCGTTGTGCCCTCAGCTAGGGGGTGTCTTTGATGCTGGCCAGCTGGGACTAACATAAGAATGTCGTTCTGCATCAACGGCTATTGACTTGTCACAACCGTGAAAATTAAGAGTACGTGCACGATGTGTGCTTAAACAAACGCTCGAAGTTATGTCTGAATTCGGTATTAGGAACCTTGAACTGCCAAGAAGGTAAAAGCAGCTTACTTTTTGTTTTTTTTCTTCCATCGTGAAACACTAATTCCCGTATGTATTTCTGCTGTCATGCAAAGTGCTCCCATTTCGTCCAACATTAACCATCTTTATCTCGTTGGAAAGACAATAAGCCAACCAACATGTTACAGTATAGAATTTTGACAATTAAAAAGCAACTATGGAATTTTAAGGACATGGTGGGACAGTTTATGTATTTCAAATTGAAAAAAGTAGAAACATCACTTTTTCCTAATCGGACATGCTAAATAAAAAAAAACTGTTTAAATTCACTTTAATAGCTGCGTTCCTTTGCCAAATTTTCTCAAAGGAACGACAATTAAAACGACTCGTAGAGGACAGTACCGTTGCAGTCAAAATTAAATTCAAACAAGCAATCATGATACATTAACTATTAGGTGTCATGAGAACGTGTGTCGTTCAAAACTGTTGTGAACTGTTATGGTAGCGATACCTTAGTGAACGATGTTTTTCTCTGAATGTGTTTTACTCTAAACGTCAGAAAAATTGTAAATTATTTAATTTAATTATTAATATTATGCAATTATATAAATAATTTAAGTGCAATTGTTGGCTCCGCTGAATGCGTCCAATATGTGTGACACACGCGGTTTGTTTTGTTTTCTTTTGTTTAACTTTCGATGGTCGCAGCTCGTGAGAAAATAGGTAGCTGTCATGGCTACCTAATAGTCATTGTATCAAACAAACAAATAATTAAAAAAATGAAATGACAGCTCATAAAAATATACAGGTGCGGCACCTGTGTTTGAAATTTTTTAAAGGCTATATCACAATTTTCTATGGATAGCAAAAATAATCCTATTTGTTATAGGATTATTTTTTTTGTTTTTTCTTTGCATGTAAAAAAAATAATCTGGATTATTTTGAAGCGAATGGAACGCAGCTAAAGGCTTGCGATTGCATATTTACTTTCTTTGCTTTACTTACTTTTGTTACATAATAAGCAAATATATGAGTTGCCAACGAACTATCAAAACAAGTTACGAACAGCTAGTTTGAACGCATTTGATTTAAGTGAAGTAATTTAAGCCGTAGTATGAACGTAGTATAACACTATCCTTCCTAGTTTTATCATGTACTAGAGATGTCAGTTTTCGAAAAACATCGATACATAGACTATTGATACATCGAGCGTATTATTTTCGATGCATAGAAGCAAAACATCGATATTTTCGATGAATCTATGTTTTTCTGACATCCCTAACTTGTGCAACCTTGCTGTCATATATTTGCTGCCAAATACAACTTTTTTAATACATACATTTAAAAATATGGCTATGCAATTTAATGTACATAAAAGTTCAGCTTTAATTTTTCAAATTCACGTAAGATATAGATAAATTAATTTGATGATAATGTAATGCAACTCAAGAAACGTGTTTCATCCTTCAAAAATATTAGTTTTGCAGGGCACAAGTGCAATGTTTATCCACTACACCAACTCGACTAAAGCAAAAAAAAATAGCTTTTCCTGTTAAAACACGACAGCTTGAGGATATTGGAAAGTCTCTAGAAACCAAAGGGTGAGAGCTAGTTAAAAAGAATAAAGTTGTGATTAATGTTATATAAACAAATTTTCAGTTTCCTGCGTTCAATAAAAGCCTATGCAGCACCCTCAAATGTTACTGAAAAAGTCAAAGCTATTTGTAACGCCCTGCTTATATCCACTACATATGAGCACAAACTAGCTGAACCGGAAATAAAATTCAAGTTCTTGGAAGCTTGCTTTAAGGATTTCAAACATGGTGTACCTAATTCGCAGGTTCATGAAATAAATACAGTTGGTGGGTCACGCAACAAATAACTAGTGCTTCTACTTATGAACAATTTAACTTTTTTTTTATTACAGCTGATGTCATAAATTTCTATAAAACGAGCATAGACACTACCGTGCCTTTTGATGCTCTTAAAAAGATGGATTTGCCCGAAAATCTGCATATACAGTACGATTATGTAAGATTCCATCCAGAGACAGACACAAAGTTTAACGGGCAGACAGCGTTCCCAAAAAGCTCTACCCTAGTTACGGGTCTCAAGTATCGTCAAAAATATTCAGGCTTCGAAGCAAAGCGATCCTGGCCATAATTTCTAGCGATATTACGACCACCACACAAAAAAAAAACAATCACTTCTTTAATAAAGCAAACAAGATTTATTAAAAGTTTAAAATTTCATATAATTGCTTACAGTAGATACTAGGCTTGAATCCATAAGTGAGTCGAGCGCTTTCTGCACACGCTCGTCTTTGAGCAGATCCATAGCGCGATAGTCTGCGCCGATGGCCTTCAAATTTGGGTACAGCAAGTTGTAGTGGGTCTCTGCCACGGATGGTTTATTTAGAATATTAAGAATTTTCTTTTGCAATTCAATCTCGGGATCCGGCACATTGTTAGCCTGATCACAAGCATCACCCAACTCTACTCTAAGCTGCAATTCACGACGATCCTGCAAATATTTTATTATACGATCGTACTGCAGTACGGTTAATGGCATGTTATCTGCCAACAAGTTTAACAGTATTTGAACAGCATCTGGATGACGATCTTTGAGCGGTGGTGCCACCATGCTGCCAGCTGGAATGATGGGCACAGCTTTAGGCAGATGTGAGTTGTTGATGGCATCACGCAAAACTTTAGCACGAAAGTCTTCAGCAATTAGATGAATGGCATCTTCGACGGGCATGTTGCGATGCTCGGCCGGTTGTCCGTAGAGTATATTAACAGTAATACTGTTGTGCTCCTCATGTTGATTGGTTACGAGCACGGCATACAGGCAACCGCGTGACGATATGTTGCCCAGCACCTTGCCTAGAGCCACATCTTCGTTGGGAAAGAGTACATCTACGCGCAACTTTAGGCGCTTCAGTCTTTCCTCAATTAACTCTGCATATTTACTAAAATGTATATTAGTTGGAGAAAAATATCGGCATATTTTAGAGCCATTGCATTACTTACGTGTTCTTGCGATCTACGACAATGATTTCACAATCGTTGTAGTCCGGATTTGTGTTTAACGAGCCACCGGGAATCAATTTACTTGAGTCGCTACCGCCACCGAGTGTCGACGCACCTGATCCTGTGGCGGTACGTTTTGCTGCTGTTGGTGTTTTCGTGCCGGCATTGCGTACGGTTATGGTATTGCCCTTGAATGTGGATCTATTCAAAGCCGAGGCAACTTTGTTTGCAATCTCTTCCGATTCGAATTGTACGAAACCATAATTTTTTTGCACCAAAGAACCAAGCACCTTTCCATAGGGCACGCAGATGCTTTCGAGCTGCTCGCGAGTGCAAACCGGTAGATTACCAATAAAAATACGATGTTTTGACATATTCGGATCTCGTATAATTTGCAAATTAGCATTGGTGGCAGCGTTATTATTCGCTTTAGCGTTGGACTCGGTCATTTAAGCGGAAAATTTAATTTTTTATTCTATAAAATTGTCAAATATAAACAGTGTATATGCAAAGCTGAAAGAGGCCACACGAAGTTAGCTGTCATTGGTAAATCTAACAAGAACCGTGTGTTATCGATATTTTCGTCAGCTTTAGCATTGACCGAAACCGCTGTTAAACTGCTTGAATTTAATTTTCACACCTTTTTTTGGCAATAATTTCATTGTCAGATGGCTCTGTCAGTGCAGTAAACACTGCTTTGCCGAGGTCACTTACCAACAAACTTATTTCACACAGAGATGTCGCTTTGATTTTTTCAGTCTACCACTTTTAAACATTTTGCCATGGCTAGTTTTACACAAAAATTAAACTCTGTAAAAAAGTTTTTGAAATAAATAATTATTATTATTGAAGAACATTCTTACTGCCGCCTTCAACTAGAGACAACTTAAATCAAACTACAACGTTTCGATAACGACGTCATTTATTATGACAAAACAAAATTCATTAGGTTTCTAACTTTTGAACAAAATTTTGTAATTTTTTACTTTTGTAATACTTTAAAATTTAATTTCGTAAATACTAGTTTAATAATGCAGAGCTTTGAGAGTGACTCTACATACTGCTCCCAAGCCGAGAAAATCACGAGTATGTTTTATTGTCAAACAAATTTTAGCAATTCCAACATTTTTCTCAACAGTTTTGTGCTATTTTCTTAGACCGTCCAACCTCACGCGCTAGAAAGGCTGATCGTAGTTTGTTTCGTAATGTGCGCCGTTCGCAGCGTCTGTTGCAGCAGTCTAAAAAAAATAAAACAACTCTAAACTGGGCTAATATTCGCTATAAAATGGCACAGAGATCCCCGTATGCTAGGAAAATGCGTCTGCGACGAAGAAGCCAAAGCTCAGCACATTTTCGCCACTCAACAGAAAGTGATGTCTGCAGCCAGCCGGTGGATTTATCCAAAGCAGCATCAGTGAGACCTAGTTCAGCTAAAACTTTGGGCTTAAGCTCAATCAAAATTAAGCAATCTGTTGACTTGATGGCCGACTTTGAAACACAAACATTTACTAGTCAAATTCCTTTGAATCAGAAGCATTTGCTTGATACGCTGCCACAAACATCCAATCAAACTACCAAAGATGCTGCTCAAAGCATCGACCTTACACAAAGTGCAAGTAATGCCATTTTGAAAAAATCCACAAAAGGCCGTCCAAGAAAGAAAGATGCTGCTGGAGTTATCGATTTGACCAATGATGGCGCCAAGCTGGCTGCTGGTGATGCTCCCATTAACAGGTATCAACGTAAAACTAAACCTAAGGAGTGTCTTTGTGATATTGAGCCAAAGACTGCGAAAATTTACAAATTTGGATTATCGAGTCCAACAGCATCTGCTTCTTTGTTAAGCAGTGAAGACCTTAAAATCAATGATCGAAATAACGAGCAGACAAGTTTCGACAAACACGGGCGAGTATTAACAAAAAGCAAAGTTCGATTAACCAATCATTAAATACATATAAACTTTTTGATATGCGCTATGCTAATAAATATTTTTCTTTGCGATCGTCCTTTATGCAAAACGTAAGAGCTCTAGAAATAAATGTTTGTCCTAGTAAGGATTTACCCCACCGAAGTCGGATAAAAAAAATGTAGCTCGTACTAAGCTGTAAATATAAATTTTTCAATGTTCAACTTTTTATTTGACTTTAGTGTCTAACAATTTTGTTCATTATTAGAATGGAAAACGTTTGTCTAAACAAAAGTAGCTAGTTTTAAACACAGCTTGGGTCTACTATGACTTTTTCCAAAAAGTCTTTCGAGAAAGAGCCTCAAAACCTTTTCTTACATAAAAGATACTTTTCATAACAAAAAAAAATGTTTCTTAATAAAAGTAATTTAGTAACAAGGTTAAAATTTGGTCAAAAAGTCAAGTAGTTTATGAAAGAAGGCAACAACAAGAACTTTGTAAAAAGTCAATCACACAACAACTAGACAGCCTGTTTCGGCTTATAGCTAAAAATAAGATCCATTTGTTTTTCAGCGTCATATCATTCAGATGAGTTTATTAAAACATGTCTGATATCATTTAGAACAAAAAACAGTGGGTTGGTCACAGCGGAATCAGTTCACTACTGAAGCAGAAATGTAGCTATTTCCGAAACAGACTGTCCAGTCTGCTATGCAATTGACTTTTCACAAAGTAGCTGTTGTTGTTTTTGTTGCCTTCTTTTATAAATTACTTTACTCAAAGCTCCAAATTTTAACTTTGTAAAATCATCAAAGGTCATAATTATATAAATCTGGAAGCTAGTAGCTTCTATTTTTTAAAATTAATTTTTACTTTTTAATTACAATCAAACATAAGAGTCTTTGAAGACTTTTATTTTTAAGTCTAAAGACTTTTTTTAAAAAAGTTAATATAAAAGAGTCTCAAAGCTTTTATTTTATTAAAGTGATAATAAAAGCCTTTCAAAATATATTGTATGATAAAAGGCAACATAAGAACCATGCATCTGACACCATCTTGAGCACGAAAAACAAACTGAATGAGCTTTTGGAAGAATTAGGTAGCACACCAAATAACGACAGCGACCACGAAGATGACATCGTAAAACTTTACTACAGTAAAGCAAAATGATTCGATTTAAACATAAATGTGCTTAAGTTTTGGAATGAAAGTGTCAGTTATTTTTCCTCGGAGAGATCGGACAAGTAATTTATTGGGTTACTGCAACTTAAGGGTCAGTAGAGCGGGCTTTAACTTAAAATAATATAAACCAGCCGACAAATCTAAATTCTAAAATTAACTTTTTTAAATTCTTTTCGTAGCTTTTTTATGAGAAGACTACATTTTTAAATGATAGTCTCAAAAGACTCTTTAAACTACATTTTTCATATAAGTCTTCTTTTAAAAATAAAATTATCGAAAGATTTGCATTTTAATTTTTCGTACAAAGTAAAAGTTAGCTTTAAACTTGAACTTTTATAAATAATAGTAAAGTAATTTTTAACTCTTATAGTTAAATACAAAAATTAAAGTTACGGCTGGTTATATCAGCTGCAGCATTAACAAGTGCACATGGAAAATATTCGGTTAAAATATTTTAATTACAATCTACTGAAAGCATTGCTGAATACGCGCTAGGACTTTCAAATACCGTCCCTTTTTTAAATATTAAAAAATATTTAATATTAAATACTGCGGATAGATTTTTAAAAAAGCCACACAATTAAGGCGTAGCCGAACGGAACCGCACATGTCCAGTTGCTAAAAAATTTGAATTTTGTCCAAGTGGCAAGTTACTAAAAATTATCAGAAATTTATTACACTTTGACTTGACTTTTTGTTAAACCCTTGAATGAACATGTGACTTTTTGTTCAAGTTTCAATAGGACCTGTGGCTTTACGGTGTGTAAAATTAGATAGATGCCTACAACAAAATTACACTGATCAGGATTTTGGTTAAGTTTTAAAATTACGGAGCTACCGCAACAAAATTCAATATATAAGCTTCTTTTCGAAAAGAGAAGACAAAGATCAAGTTCGAAAATAAGCCAATTCGGATAAAAAGCACGCCTACCTCCCATACAATGGACTTTATAAAAACGGTAAAATCTTTTTAGATTCCATAAAAATTAATATAAATTAATTTGGCCATTTCAGCCCTAGAAAGGACTTTGACCGAGCTTCTATTTATTAACTGTGTTGTGCGTGTTTTTAAATGTTTACACAAATGATCGAGAACTGGACCTACGAGTTTTATGCCGACTCCGAACGGCTTATATTCTCAAAAAGGATTACATGTCAGTTTTAACTCTCTGAGGTTTGCCATTATCTGCAGAGAAAAGAAGACCGAACAGAAAAATTATTCCACTGAAATAACATTCTGTCTGAGCTAGGAATTGAACCCGGGCTACCGCGGTTCCTTGGCTTAGGGGCCACGCACTCTACCCACAAGGCTTCGGCCGCCACAAAAATACTAATAATTTGCAAATTTTACTCAAACAACTGATCGCGTGTGTAATTACTCTGTATTCAGATGCTTACAACAACAAAACTACTTATCCGATCCATGGTATAACTAGACAAGGTATTGTTAAAATAACTCAAAAATGGCTTAACGATATCGGATATAAACCCGAGAAACAATTTGTGTCAGTACCAAACTACTCAGGCACAAAAGTGCCGAGTATCAGACTCAATTTTATTTTTAAAAGCTATGAGTAGTAATGAAAAACTGCGAAGTTTTTGCGAACAGGATCCGAGAAAAAAATTCATACATAGTGTCAAAGTAGCTGATGTGTATCGAAACTGGACCGAGTTTTCACTATAATGTACCCAAAACATACCCAACAAGTACTTCGACCGAGAAGCAATTTCATATTTTGTGTCAATAATTTAGCTGTCAATAAAGATGTCTAGAACCGTGCCGGTAAATGTCCGACGTCTGCACTTAAAGTAATGCTAGTTCTGGAACACCTTGGGCAGGCACAATGTACGAACGAAGACCGAATCGGGCACTCTTCAGTTTATTGTGCCCGAATATAGTCGCTCGTTTTTGAGCAATTTATAGACATAATGCAGACTTACTACGGTACTATTTCAGGTAACTTTCGAGGTACTTGTTGGGTATGCTTCGGGTACATTATAGTGAAGACTCGGGCCAGTTTCGATTTATATCAGCTACTTTGACACGATATATTAATTTTGTTCTCGGATCCTGTTCATGTGTAGAATCATTTTAGATTTTAAATTTATGACCTCTGACCCGAAATATTAACGTTCAAAGTTTGCATTATTTTTAGTAAGGAATCTCAGGGCTAGGAAGAGGTGGTAGAATAATGAAAGAGGTATCAAATGAAAGATCTGGCTGCACATTATGATTACATTTTAGATTGGTGACCTTCGACCTGCAATATGAGCGTATAAAGAGCATTTATTAAATAAAAGCCTAACTGTAAAAGATGGAAGAATATAATGTAAGAGGAAATTTTAGACATTGATAAGGTGTGCAAAAAATACTTCCGACATATTGCGCCATCTCTTACGGATACCCTACAATAAGCATTTTTTATGTTAAAAATGTGATTGTATATTGTGATAGTAAAATTTCTTACAAAAAGCAAATTATGAAAAATTTCCTTTATTTTGACATGAAAATTATTGTGATAGCTCAAAAACAATATATGTTTTCAGTACAACGTATTTTTGTATGAAACGTCGTTGGTTCAGAAATAAATTGTTTATAACGGTATACGAAAGCTTTTTTTGTAATATTTTTCTCGGATAAAATGTTAAAAAAAAATTCCATTATAATGACATCAAAACTATTGAGATATCTTAAAAAATTTCGATTTCAGTACAACGTATTTCTTTGAAGCAGGGTCATCGCCTCAGAATGAGAAAAAAACGATTGAAATTTAAAGTTTTGATTTTGCAAGCAAATATCTTGGCCATTTTTCAATCGATTTTCATCAAATTTTCTTTGGCTGAAAGATCAATTAATTGACTTTGAAGAAATGAGAAAAGATTTACCGTTATCTCACCAATTCAATGCTTTATATGGTTTTAAAAATACCTCTAAAATATTCAGGTTTTGCTCCAAAAATAGGCCAAACGTTTTTATTGTTGTACTTTTTTTTCTTATAAAATTTTCTTTTTTCACACTCTTTCATATGACATATCATTTATTAGCAAAAATTGCTTAGTTTTGACACATAATGCAAAAAACAGATTCTATCATCGAAAATCATGAGCTATCCCCTATGATTTTTTTGATGAAAATTAAATTTTTCAGAATGTTGTTTTTATATTTTCTACAAAGTTCTACAGCTTAATAAATAATTTCTGTGAAAAAAATTTCAAATATTTCAAACCACTCCAAAGTTTTATACACAAATCTATGCTTTAAGCCATTTCGTTATATATAAATATAGGCATAGGAGAAACAGTTCTTCCGTTTTTCTGAACCCATTTTGATAGTTTTTTAAATAAATTAGAGTAGGGAGAAGAAGTTCACCGAATTGTTATGTGACTTTTGACCTGAAATATGAGCATTGAAAGAATATTTCTGAAGTAAAACCTAAACTATAAGAAATGGAGGAACATGGTGTAGGTGAAAATTTTAGATATTAATACAATGTAGGAAAAATATTTTTCACTATCTCTTACGGATACCCTACAATAAGCATTTTTATAGTACATTTTTTATTTTACAAATAGTAAATTCTGAAAAATTTTGATATAAAAGTTATGACGATATCTCGAAAACTGAATTCGAGATCCTAAAAATTTATTCCTCAAAAATAAAAGTTATGCGGCAACCAAAAAAATTTTCTTAAAAATAAAAATTAAGTATATAAAAAAATTTATTTTAACCCATTTTATTTATTAATTTTAACCAATTCCAAAAAATTTGCATACAGTTATCTTCCTGGTATAATTACTTATAATATCGTGAAACGCGTTTTTGTTTACGTTTTAATACACAAGCGAATTGAAAGGTTAATAATATGTGTACACCATTTATTAATTCTACTCAAATAGATTGCTTTGACAATAAAGCATAGTACTATGTTTGTTTACGTGAAATTTTGCTATATTAATGGCCCTTATTATGAGCTGCGTTTGATCTTCGACTGTAGTCGAATGGCCTGATCGAACGAATTTGCATTTGGTATTATAACGTGCTTTCGACAAAGAGAAGCGCTATTGTGAATTTCATTAATTTTGTTTCTTCACGGTAGTATATTTCTATCAGGTGATTGTTGTTTTATTTCAACTAAATACGATTGGTTTGAAAGTTGATTGCAAAAAATAAGACAAAAAAGTTATAACTATGACGAAAATAATTTCCATAAGATTCGACGCTTCGTCAGAAGAGGATAAAAGCTTGACGGAACTGGCTAGAAGTAGAAAAGGGTTGAGCAACGCTTTCTTTAGCTTATCTTAAGCCACTTTGCTGTTCTAACTGGTGGTCCTAATCAATTTAATTTCAGCGTGAGTTCTTCCCATGTCTTTGTCGCCTGAACTTTGGAACAAATATCCTTTGCTGTCAAAGTTTGCCTCCATCAATAAGACCAGTTTTTCTAACTGTGATTTGTTGCTCACCACCTTAGACCTGCATAAAAATTACAAAAACAGTTCAATATCAGTTTTGAATTTTAGTATTTCACAAAATACTTATATTTATACCAATTATTGCTAAGCACGCATCGCATCGAAAGCAAAAACCTATTCGACTGAAATTTCGATCAGCAACGAACATTTCGATAGGGTTCCACTGCTCATAATAAGAATTTAACGTTCGATACTCGTTGTTCGATAACCAGCGAAGATCGAACGTCGAAAGCAACTCATAATAAGGGCCAATATATTTGTTGCGGCAAATTTCTGAAATATATTTTGTTGCGAACAGTTCCGCTTGCAACGTTTCTCAGAGAGAGAGAGAGAAAGAGATAGGAAATTTCATATGATCTCTCTCTTTTAATTTAAAAATAAATAGGCAGTACAATTAAATTGTGAAAAATTGCGGAACAGAGTACTGCTCTGACGAAAATGTTGTGAAAATTTCCACGCTTTAAACATTTGGATTTTGTCACTTCTAACAAAATATTTTAAATTAAATAAAAAAAAAAATTACCAAAAAATGATTTAAATGAATGAATGCATTCATTTTCTGATTTGAAATCATTTAATTTTAATTTAATAATTAAAAATGAATGCAATCACTTTTTCAAATCATTATTGGGATTTTAAATTTTAAAAAATGATTGCAATCATTTTTTCAAATCATTGATTGTGATTTGAAATTTCATTGATTGAATGAATGGAATCATTTTTTCAAATCATTGATTGGGATTTTAAATTTTAGATCACAATCAATGATTTGAAAAAAATTAATGCAATCTCTTTTTTCAAATCATTGATTGGGAATTAAATGATTTTAAATTACAAATGAATGCATTCTTTCACAGCTTTGGTTGTTGCCATCTTAAAAACTTACTTGATCTAAAGCTCGTAATTAGATTCATGTAATAACTTAATAGATCACAAATAAGTTAACAATAATAATAATAATAATAAATTACATTTACAGTAATCTTAATCGTTAATTTTTGAAGATTACGGTTACTATAATTGTAATTGGAAAGTAATTGTAATCGCAAAATACCCAGCTCTGGTTGAAACCAAAAAGATTACTGTAATCGGTATACACGCAAATTACAATTACGATTACTGTAATTGTAACAGAAAAATCTATTGATTACAATTACAGTAATCGTAATCAATGAAAATTACAATTAAAATTACAGTGATCATAATCATGTTTTTTGTAATTTAATTACTTGCACAAATAATGGCGTTTCAAAAAAAATGTTCTTGTGAAAGTCATGTAATTTAAATGTTGTCTAATTTTTCTCCTTACTAATAGCGCACTCTTTTCTGGAAAAATTATGCATTTTTTCTGACCTCTTCAAGAGTTCTGCATTTTTCCGCTCTTTTCTAAAAAAAATGTTGATCTCAAAATAAATCGTCTTTTATTCTCGAAAATTCTGACCGCAAAAGTATAACAAATGCAGAATTTTCTGACCTGTAAAATTCGGCGGTTCTGCATTCTGCTCTCTAGTAATACCAACATAAAAAAAATAATTTTGACAGTAAGATTATACGCTGTGACAATTGTGAGAAGCAAAATGTTCCAATTTTGAAATTTTTTTTAAATTTAATTCAAAATAATTTTGACTAAATTTTTTTTTAAAACTTAACAGCTCGATGATTATTTGTTAAAAATTCCTCATAGCCTCAATTGTAAATACACCGGAATTCAAAACAACAGTGCAGCCAATATCAAATGAAAAAAGTTGCATTTTTCCGTTCTTTTCTCAGCTCAAAAGAAGTCAACATTCTGTAAATTCAGGTCAAAATCTAAAAAATTCTGCATTCTGTGAGGTCAGAATTTTTTTCAGAAAAGAATGCGCTATAAGAAGCAGATACTTTTCAATTTTATTTCGAAACTATTTTATTTTGAACAATACTTTATTTCAATGATATAAATCAAAACGAACTCAATAATAAGGAATGTATAAATTGATACGAGAGAAAAATCAATTAATTCTGAAATATTAAAAATCAATATTTGCCTTAAATAACACTAATTTTTCGGATGAAAAATCAGAAAGAGCGTGCCGCCGTGGACGGCATCAAAAATAAAGAATATCACAGAGAATTATTCCAGCGGAGCCCCACTATAAATAAAGATTCCAGAAAAGATCTTCTTTATGAATTGCATCATGAGAAAGAATGAATGCGATTACAGTCATCGTAATTATAATTCTGCTGTTTTACAATTACTGTAATCGTAATAAAGAAATTTTTTGAAATTTACAATTACTGTAGTCGTAATTTGAACAATTACTCTAATCGTAATATGGAAATCAGGGACCAAAAATAACAGTTATTTTAAAAATTTTAAAGAAAAAAATCATTATGTAAAAATCACTGCACAAAAGAAGCTAATACACAAAATTTTTGTTTATCTCTTCACTTTTCAAAAATATTAGGAGCGTAATATTTTAAGTTTAATTTTTTTCCTCACGAAATAAAACTTATATTTGAGTTTTATTTTTTTCCTCAAAAACTGAGTGAGTTTAATTTTTCCCTCACAAATAACAGTTCTTTTTTTGAGTTTTATATTTTTGCTCTCAAAATAAAACTTATTTTTTGTAGTTTTATTTTTTCCTTCACAGATAAAGGTTAAGTTTCATGTTTTAATTTACAAAAAAAAACTTTGAGCTATATTCGAGTTATAACTTTTCAATCTAACAATTTTTAACTATTTTGTTTTTCATTAAAAAACATGTTTATACTTGTGAGGGAAAATTTAAAATTCAAATATAAGTATTACTTTGAGAGAAAAATCTACCTCAAAAAATAACTGCTATATGTGGGGAAAAAATTAAACTTAAAAATAAGTTTTATTCTGTGAGGAAAAAAATAAAACTTAAAACGGTGCTTTTGTTTTGACAGCAGTTTGACTTTTTCCTTGTTTGAAGTTCGTTTGTTTCCTTATAAGACAATCAGATTCAATTGCTTTGTTTCGTTGCAACTGCTGCATTGTAATTTCGCCGATAGAGATAATGTTATAAGATGAGTTGAGTTAAGAAAAAAAGAGAAAAGCCATGAGTCTAATCGAACAAAAACTATCAAAAAAGAACTGTTATTTCTGATCGAAAAAATAGCGGTAAAAAAATAACTTTTATTTCTGATCGAAAAAATAACGACCACGAAATAACTTTTATTTCTGATTGAAAAAAATATCGACCACGAAATAACAGTTATTTCTGATCGAAAAAATAATGGCCAAGAAATAACTTTTTTTCTGATTAAAAAAATAACGATCACGAAATAATTTTTATTTCTGATTGAAAAAAATAACGACCACGAAATAACTTTTATTTCTGATTGAAAAAAATAACAACCAAGAAATAACTTTATTTCTGATTGAAAAAAATAACGACCAAGAAATAACTTTTATTTCTGATCAAAAAAATTATCGATAAAAAAATAATTGGTTTGAGGTGATTTTTATCTTAAAAATTATGAAAAAAATTATGTAAAAAATGGAATCTCTAGCTCCCTAGCTTCACATTGCTATATTCAAAGGAATTATACAACTTTTATACATGATCTTCTAAAATTTCAAAAATAATCGTTATTTTCGGTCCCTGGAAAATATGGTTTGCTTAATGCTACAAGAAAACTTTGATCATTTGGTTACTAGTGCACAGCGGAGCATACTCGTTAAACTCAACACTTTTTTTAACATTTGTTTTCTTTTTCTTATCAATTATAAACTAACTCTTTTTCTTTCTTTGTTTTAAATAAAGTATTGAAAATTACTTTTCATTGTATGTTTTTTATTTAAATATAACAAAAGTAATACTTTGCAACGCAAAAAATAAGAAAATAAAGATAAACTAAGACTTTAATGGACGCCTCCTTAAACGCATAAACATTTTTCGTACTTATCTAAACAATTTATGAATTTTAATATTTGGTAGGGTCACCATATTTCAATACAACCTCACATAAACGCTTGGACATGAATTGCACAAGTTTTATAAGCTCATAATTCGACACATCCTTCCAGACCTTCTTTGATAGCTAGTTTTAACTCAAGCACGGTGTCACACCTTTGTCCTTGTGCTTTTTTGCTATACATTTCACGGGAAATGCACCCCCAAAAGATCTGGACTGCATGCCGGCTACTCCAAAAGTGGTATGTATGTTGTGTTTCTGGAACCACTGCATCGAAAACTTCGAAACTTGTATAGCGGCGTATTTTGTTGAAAAATACTGTCTTCATTAATTTTTTCAGCCAAAAATGAGATGAGAGCATCGTCCAACAATTCGGTGTATAACAACGAATTCATTTTCGGTGAAACAAAGCTAATATTTGCTTTGCCATAAGCCGAAAACGCTGCCCATGCCATAACGCTACCGCCGCCGAAGTTTTGTTTTGACATGCGTGTGTCGTTATTTCTTAAATCGTGCCAATAACATGCGTACGAGTCTGAGCCGTCCAGATTGAATTTTTTCTCATCAAAGAGCACTACATTGTTCCACTCCTTAGTCCAGTGAATGTGGTTGCGTGCAAATGCTTAGTGAGAGCTTCTTTATGCTGTAACTTCAATACCGGCTTGCACCTGGGCTTCTTCCACTTCACGGTTTTTTGTTGTGCGCAATATGTGGCAATGTGCTTAGCCGTAATTGGAAGTCTCAATTTATTTTTGATCTGAGTGGCATTCAAATAATTTCTTGTAGCTTCCATTTTTATTTGATTTTTTGGCGGCTTAAAAGCTTTTGATTCGCCTTTGTAGGCTTCCTAACGCCGTAATTATTGCCTTTCTTTAAAAACAAAAACGAATCACTCCTTCAGATCCTCCCTATTTTAGTCCAATTTTCCGGTTTGAGTAGCCTTCTTTATGGTACAGCTTGATTTGAACCGTTTCTTCGTCGCGTAGGTAACTGGCCTTCGGAATTATGGTAAGAAATGTGATATAACGATTTAAAAATGAAAATTATAATTTTAATGTATCTCAAATAATAAAAGAAATATCTAAAGCTCACCAATTTTTAAAGCAAAGAATCGTAATGATTTAAAAATATTCGCTAATTGCACGTTAGTTCACCAGCTGCGTTTAAACGAATATGTGCATATATTTTGTCCATTGATTGCATTTTTACGGGTGAAAACATATTAAACGTAGATTTAAAAGACTGTAAAATTAAAATTGTGCGTGCGTTTAAACGAATATGTGTCACTGTAGTTTTGGGAAAAACATTTTTTAAAATTTTGATTGTTTTTAATTTTTATGGGAAAATATTTGTTCTGGGCTGAATACCCCGAGAACAATTATTCGATTAGATAAGCGGAAACGATTTTCGGATGGAGCTTAGAGAATACTATGAAGTGCCATCACAAAATAAAAATTATCAAAATAACACACTGTTGTGATTTTAATATATCACAACAGACCAATTAAACCTTGTTATGGTTTATTAAAAGAATTTGGCCTGTTTTAGTCTAGCTTGTCAAAAAATAGTGTTAAATAAAAATATTTTTATTTTACTATTATTTTTCTCCCACGTTTTGCAGATCTCCTTTCGCCTCTGGGGGCTTAATGTAATGTCATTACATTAAGCTTATAGTAAGAGAAAATATGTCTTTCGATATCAAAATATAATTTGAGATATTTTATTGGGATCTTTAATTTAACATGCACCTCGCAGTTGTTTGCTTGTATGCTTTCAATAAAACCAAGCCATCTTCATACATATTTGAATTATTACTTCTTTTAATTTTTATAAAAATGAGAAATTTTTATTTATTTCAGCGAACTACGCAAGCCATTGGAAACTGATGCTGATTCACCAAGTGTCGCAGAGAATAACTTCAAATTGAAGCCCAAAGTGGAACTTGAGAATAATGGGCACAAGATTAAAAAGACTAAATCAAGAGTACAACAGAGCAACAAGGACAAACAAATTAAAAATAAACGAAAAATGTGCGCTCCAGCACAGACAAAAACGAAATTCCAAAATGATATGATAACAAAATATCTTAATTTAGCCGATTTTATTGAAGACAGCGAGACCGACAAGAGAAAAAAGAGATTCCAATTGCATCCATCATGCCCGACTAGTAGTGGATCTTACAAACCAATTTCACCCATTCCCATTAAACCAGTGCCTCTCTTGCGAAGTGTCGCAAATTCGGTGCTTCCAAAAGTTTATCCATCACATTTTATACATCAAAAATCGCCAATCAAAGTTAATGACAGTATACCGTATGAGAAGACTCACATCCGTGAAATGCAAGCATTTCGTCGAACACGACTAACACAAAATATTCCACCTCAACGAAGTCCCATAGACACAACGAACCCTCTGGTGACCATGTTGTGCCCTGATGCAAGCCCAATTGAAACCAAAGCCTATGAGCCACATGTGATAAAGGAATCAATCACTCCAGAAAAAAATTACGTTACAAACTGTTTGACGCCTGAGCTAACTCAGTCTTCTACGCCAGATAGGGATATAACCACATCAACATCACCTTCACTGCCAGAGTCATTGAAGGGCATTTTTGATTCAGACGATTTACGTCAAATTTTAAATGTTGATAGGATAGAATACAGACTTTGTGATAATCATGTTAAAGCATTGGCAATCGTTTTAAACATACGTGTTGAGAATCTACGTGAAGTGCTTAAAAACATTGTAAAGCTGGACCAGCAGGTGTTGAAAAAAATCGAAAGTGCTATGAAAACAACGTCAAAAGAACCCAGCGAAAAGGATAAGCAGGACGCAGGATGCTTTGTGCGAAGCCTGATGTCGCCAGTTTTGGGCGCAGAGAACAGTCAAAATACAAATCCAAGGCGCAGTTCTTTTCCAAATCGCAGACAGCACATGTAGAATGAAAGTTTGTTTGTTTAAGTCTTTTTTGCTACGTCAAGTTATCTTTGTTTATAAATATATATGTGTATATAATTCAATACTCTTCTGGCTACTAATAAAGTAACTGTGCAATTAATTGTATGCTTCGAAAAAAGAAATACTTAAATTATTTGGATTAAAAAGTTATTGGCTTATATTTCGAACAATTTAGTAAATGTCTGAAGCAGTCTCAACTCAAGAAATTTCTGAACTCATGAATTTTTAACACTGCTGACTCTATGGTTAGGTTAGATTAAGATGACGGCCCACTTTTTCTTTAGACCGGCCCACTTAGACCACATTATTGGTTCGTTGTGGTACCACATCTATATATATAAAATAGGATGTGTGTATGTATGTAACGTATGGACTCCAAAACGGCTGGGCCGATTTTGATGAAATTTTCAGGTAATGTTCATCTTGGTACGGTGGGTAACATAGGCTATATTTGGACCCGATAGGTGGCGCTGGGGTGGACTTATATCGAATATTTGAATTTATGGACCAATTTAACTGAAATTCAGAATGTGTGTTTGTTTGATCATAAGAAAATAGTTTGTGTATAAATGGACACGGTAGGTGGCGCTGGGGTGGACTTATTTCGAAAATTCGATGGTGTAAAAAATATATAAATACTTTTAATTTTATTTTATAATGAGGGGAGTAGCGAAGCACACCGGGTTCAGCTAGTAATGAAATAAAGGGAGTAATCAAGTGAAACTTTTGTATAGGATGTTCTTAATGTGGCAGAAGCTGTAGAAACACGTCATATTTGAATCTAAAGCAAGTGTTAGGCTTATGCTTTTATGCACCACCACCAGTGATGTGGTTTTCATTTTGCTAAAAATCCTAAATCCATGTGTAAAAATCCCTTTTTTGCTGACTATTCCTTCCAAAATAATCTGAAATCCCGCAAAAATTCCTCCAATATTAATGTCAATTAAGCAGAACAAATTATGTTTGTTTCTTTATATGTATGATTATTGCGTTGTATGGTATAAGCACCACAACGTATATATATTGAGGTGCCTCGACTTGTATGGGGAGAAAAAAAAGTTTCATTTATACCCCTCTAAAAATTAGTCTTGATCTATTTTATAATGATTTCCACAATATTTTGGATGTAACGAAAGCCGTCAGTCAGTTAAAAAATTTTTTCAAAAACCTACAAACATTATTTTTTTCCTAAATATATTGGGTGCTGTAATAGCTGTAAAAAAAAAGAAACCGTCATAAATTATCTGTCAAAATAATAAACTGTCATAAAGCTCTTCCAATCTGCATCAAACAACTTAAATTTTTTCAATCGGATTAAAGATACTGCAGTTTTTCGTAAATTTTTTTTAAAGTTCATTTCATTAAAATCCAATTAACTTCTTTATTTCTAATGCGATCCTCACTTTCAAAATATCGTTGGAAAGGTTTTGAGTGCTTGCATTGTTTCCTGATCAGAATTGCTTAAATTGTTACACATTAAAGCTAAAACATTAATTATAAAATAAACACCTACTGAAAAATATGATAAGCAATTAAAAAAAATAAAAGTAATGTTATTTAAATTTTCCAAAAATATCAAAAATATGTGAATATATGAAGAGCATTTTCCGGCCTTTTTTACATTTTATTTTTTTACAATATTACATAAGCCAATATTATTTACGAAAAACAAATTTTTTTGAGGTTTTTTAAAAAAGTTATTGCTCACAGACAGTTATCGTAAAATCCAAAGAATTTTGGAAATATCATAAAATAGGCCATGGTTCATTTTAGGGGGGTGCAAATGGATTTTTTTAATGCACCTTAGTACACATATAATAATATTTTATTTATTCAAGCTGAGTTATGAATGAAGCTAAATAAAGTTTGAATCCAAAATGGGTAAAAATCTGGAATCAAATCAACTTAATTCAAATTTATTGAGAACTTGTATAATCAATTGTTACGCAAGGTCTTTATGTTAATTCAAAATAAAAATTCTTTAAATTCGGCCTTTAGGTATGCAGCGGCATGTTAGATGGTCTTCGGCTAGCCAGTCGGAATTGGCGTGGTTCTTATACCTATTAGCTCGAGTTGCGTAGCTATAGAAAAAAAAATCTTCATGCCATAAAATATCACCAATAAGATTTAATAAAAAGGTTACAAAACTGAAATAGCTCACTAATGCATTATGTGCTTCTGCTAAGGGGCATGACCAGCTGTTTCGTCATGAGGATGCACTCTTCCCACCCACTGAATAATCAGCATACCGGTGGAAATCTTAAACATCCTTATTTACTCATGATTGCCCCTACCCAACTACTGCATGTTCAATTTAACTTTCCCTACATCGTTTTTCCACTTGCATTTCCCTTAAAGAAAAGTCTTAAAGATTCATGTTTAATGTTTATAATAGTAATTCATTTCAAAATAATTAAAAAAAAAACTTAAATTTTTAATATAAGCTAATGTTTAACATAGTTTAGAAGAAAATTTGTGGTGATATTGAGATATTATTGCAAAACTTCGTTCTCTAAATTTAAAACTGAGTATAATTTGAATATGTTGTTTTTTGCTTTTGCCCATAATAAACAAGTTACGCACACGCAACTATACATTAGCAACTAAGTTATAATAAACAAATTATTTTGATAGCAACTTGACTTACTTCTCTTATGAGCTTTTAGAACAAATTAAATTTAGGAACAACAAAAAATTAAATTCTCTTAACTATCAACATATTTAGACTGCTTCATTTAGTAGAAGAAATTACTGTAAAAAAATGTGCATGCATTCAAAGAGAGTAGAACGATGTGAAAAGGAATACTGTAATGTTAATACTTATCCTAAGCAACAAACTTATTTTTTTTTATTAAAATTATTAACTTACTTGTTGTATTTTTGTTTCTCTTCTCTTCTCTGCAGCAGCAGGCCTGTTGCGGTCGTGAAGATGTTGCTCAAAGAGCGCTTAAATATTTATATAAAATATGTTTGTTGCAACGATAAAGATAAAATAATAAAGAAATTTTTGCTGTTCTCTTTGACTCTGCCAGTTATAGTTAAAGTTGATGTTGAGATAATTTTTTTCCCGATAAATGTTGCGAGACGTAAAATGTTGCCAAATGGTAACCAAAATTTTGTATAGAACTTGAAGACAAATAGCCCCTATGAAAATTTTCTAATTAATTTATTTAAATTTACAATTTTCTTTTATTACCTTTCGGGGCCTTCCGCCAAACTTTTACGTGAACTAAAACCGTGCAATAATTAACTGGCTTGCACTTTTTCTCACGTGCGCAGAAAGGTATTAGAACGACTCCACTAATATACAATTATTAAATTAATTTAATTTCAATTATATTTTAAATATCAATAATCAATTTTTTTACCTCTTCCGTTTGAATAGCTGGTTAATATTTCCTTTAATTTTTAGTTATATGCACGTTCAATGTGTCGCCAAACTTTTATTGAAACAATGATTAAAAAAACGTGCATTATTTGCTTACTTTGTTAAATTCTCTTTTTAAGTTTTACTGATATTAATTGTTTATTTTAATTTAAATTGAATTTTGTTTTAATTAACAATAGGTTTAGAATTTTACCCATTTAGTAAGTGGGCTTGAAAAAAATAATTTTTTTTTTTTTTAAGCTAAACACACTTTTTAATATGCCGACAATTTTTTTCTGGTTGAACCTTTTCTTCTGGCGTTCGAAATCAAAAGACTAGCTTTGCTTAGCTCAAATGCATACAACCTCGTTAAAACCTATTGTATTTTGCCAAAAGTATACCGTTTCTTATTTTTGGTATACTGTTACCCCTTGGTATATACTTATGTATAAGCGAGCTTGGTACAATTTTAAGAGTTGTTGCCATGGCTTGATTGTAATAAGTTTTAAGTAAACATGAAAAAATAATCACTCACACTAAATGGAAAAAATTAGTAATTTTTTACAAAAAACGTAACAAACCTGCTTAGTTTTAAGGTTTTCCGCAAAAACAAACAGGAATGAAATTTTTATTTTGATAGTTGGGGAGCTTAACGTGTGGCACGACCCACGAAAAGCCGGGGAAAACAGTCCAGATACTTTTCACGCTCGAATGTCTGAAGCATGAAACTTTCCAAGGAATTTGCCTTGCAAATCTTCTAATTCATATAATGCGCTTCCAATTTTTTTCCTAATACGGCATTTGATAAATTTTTGTAAAAATTTTGAATTTATTCCCTTTTTAAAATTACTTAATGAAAAGTTTCTTCGGAAAACTTCCTGACCGTCACGGTAACTTATTTCTCTAGTACGTGTGTTATAAGTTTTCTCTGCCTTGTCATGCGCTCTTGCCAAATTTTGAGATATTTTATCTCTTATCTTGCTCAAGCGATCTGTCTTATGTTGTATTTCAACCTGGTCGTTTTGCAAACTGTTTAGTTTTTCTAGGATTTTGTAAGATGATCCATGGTGACACATGTTTTGACCAAATAATGCAAAATATGGCGAGCACTGAGTTGCAGTGTGGAAGTCACTTCTAATAATAGACAGAATTTGTGGGATGTTTCTGTCCCAATTAGCATGATCTTTTTCATCTTGTAGAAAGCATCTTATTTTAGTTAAAATTTCTCTATTTGCTCTTTCAGAAGCATTCGCCTGTGGCGAATAAAATCCGGTTTTTATGTGACTGATTCCATAAGCAGATAGGAATTGTTGCATTTCTTGCGACACAAATTGTTTCCCGTTGTCGCTATGAAGGAATTGTGGGACTCCAAAGGTTACAAAGGTTACGTTAGCCGAAGTCGCTGCTCGTAGTGGTTTTAGAAAAACAAATTTAGTGAAATGATCAATGGCAATAAAGAGCTGACTATTTTTAGATTTGGATAAGGTATAGGGGCCCAAGAAATCACAATAAATACGTTGCATGGGGCGTTCAGTTACAAACGGTTTTCCCATAGGTGGTCTTAGAGTTTGGTTAGGTGCTTTAACAGACTTGCATTTTTCACAGTTTTTAACATATGTATAAACATCTCTTGCCATCGACGGCCAAAAATACTTTTGACGTATTCTTGCAAGCGTTTTTGCAAAACCTCCATGACAACTAACAACAGAGTCATGAGCGCTTTTGATTATTGCGTTGGCCAAAGTTTTTGGAATCCAAAGTCGCCAAAGGTTATCCTCCTCATTTTCTATTCCTTTTCTAAACTTCACGCGCTTGTAAACAAAATCATCACTTAAGCAAAGGTCTGGAAGAGAGTCTTTGTTATCAATAATAGTTTTCCTAAGGTTTATATACTCCTCATTGTTAAATTCGGGAGAAGACAAATCAATTTCTAATGGAATATCGCTTATACTGAGTTCGTCGACATCAAAACGTGACAATGTATCTGGAACCACATTAAGGGAACCTTTACGGTGTTCCATTTGGAAATCAAATCGTTGAAGCTGAAGACTCCACCTAGCTAACCGCCCGCTCAGGTCTTTTTGTGACATAAGCCATTTTAGACTCGAATGATCGGTTATGATTTTAAAAGGCAAGCCTTCGATATAGGGGCGGAATTTCTTAACAGAAACAATTGCAGCCATACATTCTAGTTCTGTGACCGTATAATTACGCTGAGCATGGTTTAATTTTTTTGAAACAAAGGCAATTGGATGTTCTTTACCGTCATCGTCGTATTGAATTAACACTCCACCTACACCTATGTTAGACGCATCACATTGAATAAAAAATTCTCGATTAAAATTTGGCTGTGCTAGGACAGGGGCAGATGAAAGAGCTTGTTTCAGATTTTCGAAAGCATTAATAGCTTCTGGAGTTAGTTTAAAGGACTTTCCTTTCTTAAGACAATCAGTTAAGGGGCCAGCCATGTCTGCAAAGTTGCTAATAAAAGAACGGTACCAATTCGCCATGCCTACAAATCGGCGAACTTGACGTGGGCTTTTCGGCAAAGGAGCATTTTTAATTGCTTCTACTTTTTCTGGATCTACCTTTAGGCAACCATTTCCTATTCGATACCCTAGATATTTGATTTCCTTTTGACAGAAACTACTTTTGCCAACATTAATCGTCAGATTAGCAGCTTTTAAGCATTTTGCCACTTCACTTAGTAACTTAATGTGCGATTCGAAGTCAGAGCTACAGACTAGCAGATCATCAAGATAAATAAAAACATTTTCTCTAAATTTAGATGGTATTACTTTATCCATGAGTCGACTCATCGCCTGAGGACCATTGCACAGTCCGAAAGGCATAACCTTGAAATGGTATAGTGGCCTCCCAGGAACGGCAAAAGCGGTTTTTTCTTTTGAAGACTCAGTTAACTTTATTTGAAAGAATGCATCCTTTTAGTCAATACCACTGATGAAATGTGTGTCTTTTAGCCTACTGAGTAAACCATTAATATGCGGCAAAGGGTAGGAATCTTTTTTTGTCAGAGCATTTAATTTCCTTGAATCAACACAGAGCCTAACCTTTCCAGGTTTGCGAACAAGAACAACCGGACTGCACCACGGTGAGTTCGACTCTTCAATAACGCCCATTTCTAAAAGTCGATCAAGTTCTTTGTAAGCTTCCTCTTGTCTCGGTGGAGATAAAGGAAAATGTTTGGCGCTAACGGGTACTGCATCTCCGGTATCAATATTATGTTGAAGCAGAGATGTGCATCCTAGACCGATTTTTTCAAAAGAAGGAAATTCTAAAACAACTTTTTCTAATTCAATTTTTTGCTCTTGATTCAGTTCGTGAAAATTTGAATTTAGTGACTCATTGTTTTCAATAGCAGAAATTTTTGGAAATATTTGTGGAGCTAAGGCAAACGCATGAAAAAAATCGACACCAAAATAAGCTTCTTGAGTTAAAGATGGCACGAGATAAAAATTTATAGTTTTTGTAACGTTTTTAAAGGTAATTGGAAGTGAACAATAGCCAATAACTTTTTGTTTCGTTCCATCAGCAGTAGAAAGTGAATACTTTAAAGGTTTTATTTTAATGTTGTTTTTATTTAAAAAAAAAACACAGTCTTTTCCTAAAGCTGACACATTTGCGCCTGTATCTAGTAAAACTAATAAATTTTCACCAAAAACTTGTACTTTGGCAAAAGGACGACTATCTTCATTATCACATATTATTGTTGACATCAACAATTTACGATACTGTTTACGTTTTTTAAATCTTTGTCTGCACTTTAAAATTTTCTTAGAAGGAAAAGTATTTGAAAAAATTTTATCTTTAACTTGTTCATTTCGCAGCTTTCGTTCATGAAGGCTAAGATTTGAAAAATTTGTTTGAGCTGAAGTACTTTTCGATGCTGGTTTGAACAGTTGAACAGTGCATTTTTGTGCACATGCATTTTCTAAATCGAAAGATTTGTTATTTAATGATGTTGGTTTAATTTGAAACTCGGGGTTTGTTGGGAAGAACGAGAGTCCCCGGTGACCATCTCGCTCTTGTTTTGGTTTCCCTGATGCTTATTTGGACAGTGAATAGTCAACACTCCTTTCTGACCGCATTTGTAGCAAAAAATAGTCCTAGACTCCTCGGGACAATATATGTACGAATGTCCTAAAGAAGAACAATTCCAGCACTGAATCTTATAATAGTCTATTTTAAAAGGACGCCGAGAAACTTGCATAGCTTCTAATTGAGGATCACTTTCCATGTTTATGTCCTCATCGTTAGCAGCAGAATCAATCTCATTAACGTGACGGCTTGAATTCGCAAACGGGGTTTGAGATTTATTTTCACGTAAGATAATCTCTCCTTTTCGTGCAATGTCTCTAAGCGCATCCAAACTATTTGGTTGAGAGTTAAATAGAAGAAACTTAAGGTTAGCATTAAGATTTTTTTTCATAATGTTAATTAACATTGGTTCGGCAATGGGATCTTTAAGTCTCGAATTCATTGCAACCACCGCTGAATGGAAATCGTCGTACGATTCCTTAAAATGTTGTTTTCGTAAAGAAATTCTAAGAATGACCTCATGGTCACTTTCGAGTGTACCAAACTCTTTTTCAAGTGCATATCTAAGGAAGGGATATGTTGCATTTTTATTTTGCTTGGTAAACAACCAATACCAAGTTTCCGCTTTTCCAGATAAAAATATATGAAAATTCGCCATGAGCTGATCGTACGAACAATGACTGCGCTCACAAAGGGTATCGATTTTGAAGAGAAAGTCGGAGACACTACCTAATCCATCATAAACAACCTTCCACTCCTGCAGCTTAATACTATTAACTCCAGAGGGATTAAGAATTGAATGTGATTGCGGAAAAGATGGAGCTGCCACAAAAGTAGGAACAGAGTTAATGTTACGATTTTGATCAGCAATGGCGAGATTTGCTAGAGTATCTTTTATTGTCGATAGCTCTTTACGAAAAGCTTCTTGGGTAGTTTGAATAGTTTGCTGTAAAATTGAAACAAGGGATTCAACAGATGCAACATCTCCGTATGCTTCTGTGTTGTTATCGGTTTGATTCTTTTCACTGGATGGAACATTGTTTGATGAAGAAGCCATGTCTATATCTAAGGAAGAATTTTCATGAAAATCAATTAATAAGTCTTTGCTTATATCCGTAGGGATTCCAGGAATACCTCCTATGGACGTATCTAGAGGGTTAACGAAGGTTTGTGAAACTATCTCACTGGCATTAATTGATGCCTCTTGCGAGATATCAGTATCAGTGGGGTTTCTTTTTGAATGCAAAAGACAAGGTAAAGACTTATTTTGGGGAGAATGTATAACTCGAGGTTTATTTAACTTAATTTCTGGTGAAGAATTAAGCTTTTTGCCTAAAGGAGAGTTAGTTGTAGGCTTCGAAGGAGTTTTACCACGGCCCTTACCAAGAATTGAATTGCTTGAATTTAATTGACGCTTATGGCGAGTTTCCATAGCACGTATAACAATTTAAAAATTAATTTAATCGTTCTGATTGAGTGGTATATAATTTACAAAAAAAAAATATATGTATGTATGCTTTAGATGCCTAACAAAGGTAATGTTATATAAAAAAAATAATAAAAAGAATGTTTTATTAGACCTTCTTAATAAAAGGAAAATGCAAGCAGAAAGTTTAGATGCCGTTCGAGCTAAATTATGCAGTTTTTAAAAAATAAAAAAAACAATTATATTTACCAGAATAAGTACCTACTTAATTATGGCGTATTGTTACATCGTTTCGTTAACCAATTAACAATGACTCACATAAGTAGATGTATTTGTTTGCAAAAGATGCAACTTTATTAATAATAATCAATGAATTAATGCGGCTATCTTTGAACAATGGTAGGTTTTCACGGTATATGATTTGATGCAGTAAATCTGAGCAGAAGGCAGGTTACGGTAATATACAAAATTAAGGTAAGAAGAGGTATCTTGAGTTTAACTAATTCCGTTTATCGGTATGAAAAATTCAATATATGTTGCAGCAAAAGAAACAAACTATGAGTTCAATTACTTCGGACTCACATAAATCAGACCACTTCTGGCTTCAAAAGATTTGTATAGAACTGTTCTGCACCACAAAAGATAATTGACGAGTTTTTAACACATACACGCACTAACTAACTGCAACGCGATTGAACGCTAATGCCTTCAAATTACCCGGACTAAGAGAAGTCAGTGCAATTGCGATAATTTAAAACTCAATTAATGAAAATAAATATAAAGCACATATCACTGTTGGGGAGCTTCGAACACATATTTGGAAATCAACTTCCAATTAAGATTTCATGTCCTGTCGTTGGGCGCCATCTATGTTACGCAAGGTCTTTATGTTAATTCAAAATAAAAATTCTTTAAATTCGGCCTTTAGGTATGCAGCGGCATGTTAGATGGTCTTCGGCTAGCCAGTCGGAATTGGCGTGGTTCTTATACCTATTAGCTCGAGTTGCGTAGCTATAGAAAAAAAAAATCTTCATGCCATAAAATATCACCAATAAGATTTAATAAAAAGGTTACAAAACTGAAATAGCTCACTAATGCATTATGTGCTTCTGCTAAGGGGCATGACCAGCTGTTTCGTCATGAGGATGCACTCTTCCCACCCACTGAATAATCAGCATACCGGTGGAAATCTTAAACATCCTTATTTACTCATGATTGCCCCTACCCAACTACTGCATGTTCAATTTAACTTTCCCTACATCGTTTTTCCACTTGCATTTCCCTTAAAGAAAAGTCTTAAAGATTCATGTTTAATGTTTATAATAGTAATTCATTTCAAAATAATTAAAAAAAAAACTTAAATTTTTAATATAAGCTAATGTTTAACATAGTTTAGAAGAAAATTTGTGGTGATATTGAGATATTATTGCAAAACTTCGTTCTCTAAATTTAAAACTGAGTATAATTTGAATATGTTGTTTTTTGCTTTTGCCCATAATAAACAAGTTACGCACACGCAACTATACATTAGCAACTAAGTTATAATAAACAAATTATTTTGATAGCAACTTGACTTACTTCTCTTATGAGCTTTTAGAACAAATTAAATTTAGGAACAACAAAAAATTAAATTCTCTTAACTATCAACATATTTAGACTGCTTCATTTAGTAGAAGAAATTACTGTAAAAAAATGTGCATGCATTCAAAGAGAGTAGAACGATGTGAAAAGGAATACTGTAATGTTAATACTTATCCTAAGCAACAAACTTATTTTTTTTTTATTAAAATTATTAACTTACTTGTTGTATTTTTGTTTCTCTTCTCTTCTCTGCAGCAGCAGGCCTGTTGCGGTCGTGAAGATGTTGCTCAAAGAGCGCTTAAATATTTATATAAAATATGTTTGTTGCAACGATAAAGATAAAATAATAAAGAAATTTTTGCTGTTCTCTTTGACTCTGCCAGTTATAGTTAAAGTTGATGTTGAGATAATTTTTTTCCCGATAAATGTTGCGAGACGTAAAATGTTGCCAAATGGTAACCAAAATTTTGTATAGAACTTGAAGACAAATAGCCCCTATGAAAATTTTCTAATTAATTTATTTAAATTTACAATTTTCTTTTATTACCTTTCGGGGCCTTCCGCCAAACTTTTACGTGAACTAAAACCGTGCAATAATTAACTGGCTTGCACTTTTTCTCACGTGCGCAGAAAGGTATTAGAACGACTCCACTAATATACAATTATTAAATTAATTTAATTTCAATTATATTTTAAATATCAATAATCAATTTTTTTACCTCTTCCGTTTGAATAGCTGGTTAATATTTCCTTTAATTTTTAGTTATATGCACGTTCAATGTGTCGCCAAACTTTTATTGAAACAATGATTAAAAAAACGTGCATTATTTGCTTACTTTGTTAAATTCTCTTTTTAAGTTTTACTGATATTAATTGTTTATTTTAATTTAAATTGAATTTTGTTTTAATTAACAATAGGTTTAGAATTTTACCCATTTAGTAAGTGGGCTTGAAAAAAATAATTTTTTTTTTTAAGCTAAACACACTTTTTAATATGCCGACAATTTTTTTCTGGTTGAACCTTTTCTTCTGGCGTTCGAAATCAAAAGACTAGCTTTGCTTAGCTCAAATGCATACAACCTCGTTAAAACCTATTGTATTTTGCCAAAAGTATACCGTTTCTTATTTTTGGTATACTGTTACCCCTTGGTATATACTTATGTATAAGCGAGCTTGGTACAATTTTAAGAGTTGTTGCCATGGCTTGATTGTAATAAGTTTTAAGTAAACATGAAAAAATAATCACTCACACTAAATGGAAAAAATTAGTAATTTTTTACAAAAAAACGTAACACAATTACAATGAAATCTCAACGAAACAAAAAATTAAATCGGCAATTATACAAGACTACAGACAAAGTGATGCTAATCAGTATTCTTTAAAAGGATTTCAATCTTTCAACGTTTTGACACAGTAAAAAATCCTGCCAAGAAACTCTAACGCCCTCTCACCCTTTCACGGTTTAAAAATCCCACAAAAAGTTCGAAATTCCACCAAATCACATCACTGCCACCAGAGTTGTGTTTTAAAGTTCTTTAGATAAGAAATAAGGAAAGAAAGGCTAAAGCGTAGGACCATGAACCGGCCAGGATTCGAACTCGGGATCCCTAGGCGCTACCACTAGACTATCGAGGCCACTGACTATAGTCTCTAGTCACTGAAGCGTGGCTTTCGGAATTTGCAAAACTTTGAAAATTTTAAAGAAACATTTCATTTTATTTTCTCACAATCATTTATATTTAAACTATAAGTACAATTTAAATTAACTAAATTTCGTGTGATTGTATTATGACAATGAGATAACTTATATACAAGTTTTATTTTTACTATTTGCTATCCATCCATGATGTCGCAGAGACATTTTAAAATAATATTGAAGAGCTCAAGTAAATTATTAAAAAGGTATTCTAATAGAACGGTTTAGTTTTCTCACAAAAATGCCTTTTGCGATAAGTTCTTTAAAGAACTACACTATATTCACATGTATGTATCTTAAGTAAAAACATATTCAAGACCTTGTATTGAGATGTTGTAATTATTAAAATTATTTTATGCCATAAGACATATAATAGAAGATGCGATATTAAGATTATTATTAACATCGTAAGAGTTTGTTTAAATTAATATTAAATTAGTTACCAAGAAATTTTAAACTTAAAAATAAACTTTTTTAAAACATATTCCACATTACCCTAGCAAAAAAATATGTATTTTTTTAAAAATAATATTTGTAAACAGATGTGATGAATATTTTTTTTCTATTAAAAATTTTTCATCATGAAGCTTTTTCATCAAGTTTCGTTAACTTGATCTGGCTGCAGCCAAAGCGATTCAAATCGAATGTTCCGTAAGAAATCAGCTGTTTTTTCTTTCAAACGAATTTAAATTAAATTAACATTAACTAATTTTCGCGATTCGTTTCTGTAATTACGAATTCAACTGAATAAACCAAATGAAACGAATTGATATACAAATTGCTCGCTTCGTCTTTTCAAAAGTCATTTCGGTCAAATTAAGTATTTGACAGAACTTGAGCTAGCTTTTCGTTGATTTTTGACATTAGCTGCAGCCAGCTCGAGCCTATTATGTTTGAGCCTATAGACGGAGAGCCAGTGACAAAAAGCAGGACCCATTTTTAAGATTTTTTTGTTATGGTGGCATTGTCGGACATCAAAATATTATAAAAGAGAACGTCTGGAAATTGATCGAAACTTGCAAAATTATTTTAAAATACCCATTTTTAAGCAAACATTTTTTCTATGGTGTATTCGGTGAATTATGAAGTACTAATTTAGAAATATCAGGCGTTTTTTTACCCTAAATACCTCTTAAAAATCTTAAAAATTCAAACAATTTTTAAATGCAATTTTTTTGTATGTGGCGCACAGTGTTTTATGGGCGGAAAAAAGTCTGTTTTTAAAGTTTACATTTCACAAAATATAAATATGCCTATCTTGAGAAAAATTTTCAAATATTAATACTCAATTCACACATTTAAAGGTTTTGTTTTTTTTTTTATAAAATTCACGAAAGTCAGACCATTTTTAAATTGTAAAAAACGTAATTTGATAAAAACGATTTTGATACGTTTACTTAATTTTTAGCTTTGTTATTCATTTAAAAAAAAATGATTTTCATAAGTTTTTATATTTATTTGATAAATGCAAACTCCAAATTCAAGAATAAATATCCGGTACTCCATAATACACCCAAAACCACATACAAAAAAATTTTCGTTTAAAAATGGGTTCAATTTTAAAATTTTTTTGCAAGTTTCGATCCTTCTCCTGCTTAAACGCAACCACTCTCAATAGCCAGACGTTCACTTTCATAATATTTTGATGTGCGACAATGCAACCATATCAAAAAAAAAAAATCGTTTAAAAATGGGTGTGCTGTTTTTTGTCACTGGCTTTTTGTCTTCATTATGGATCCATACATATCCTTAAATTCTTCACCTTATGTGAAATACTATTATATTTTCTCTAACCTGTAGATGTTGCATAACGAATATGTTTTTTTTTTTGTTCTTATCTTATGTCAAAACAAAGTAGGCCAAAGATATCGATTTCACGCCTTTTTACAGCCTCAATTATTTTAATTAAGTGCTTGGCTTCAAAGAAACTACTCCAACTTGTATTTCATCTTCTTTTAAATAATAAATTTTGTTATAATATTAAATGTTAATGAATACGGAAAATGTTACTATTTTATATGCATGTATAACTAAATATTACACAACAATAGAAATGAAAATTAAAGTCACCACCTTGAATACCAGTTCAGTTAAGTTGAATTCATTTCCCAGCCAGACATCATGCCGTTCACTCACACACACACACGCGCGATCTAATACACATCGCTATCGTAGTTTATATCCTGTTGCGCCTGTGTCGAATCATCTGAGCGTTCAGAAATTGGCTCCAAGTCTACATCTAAACTTGGATCATTCATGGCGGGACAGCAGCCGGGGTGTGACATTGAATCAAAAGCATCTTTTATTTGGTTGTTAGCACCTTTGGGATCCAAATCGGTCGCCCAACTAAAGTGCATTAATGCCGAATCAACGTTTCCCAGTTGTTTGTGTATTTTACCAATCAAATAAAAAACAACCGATTCCTTTGGCACAATCTCCTTCAACTCTTCGAGTTCACGTAATGCCTCTTGATGTTTGCCTAAGGAGAAGTATATCGAACCTCTATGGAAACGTGCAAGTGGATTTTTAGGATCGAGCATGGCAGCAGTATTGAGGGTCTGTAACGCTTGTTCTTTCTTTTGCATGAAGTACTGCATCGCACCAATATGAACCAGAATCACAGAATTTTGTGGATTTATTTTTAGAGCCTTGATGTAATGCAATTCGGCTAGCTCGTATTTCTCCTGCTTGGAATAGATGGTGCCAATGCCAAACCAAGCATTATAGTGACGTGGGTCTTTAACAACAGCTACGCGGAAGTAATCTAAGGCTTTATCTAACTCTTCGGTGAGGACAAGTTCATGTCCCAAAAGTGTATAGCTATAAACAAAATCGGGATCTACTTGAACGGCGCGTTTGAAAAATTTAATAGCAGTCTCATGTTCCTTATGCAGGGAGAAACAATTGCCAGCTACACACCAGGTAACAGCTGAAATTTTATCCTGACTCATAAGATCTTGCGCCAGCGCAGAAAGATCCACCTCCTTTTGCAGATGCCACAAGGACGATGAATAGATTTCCATATAGTCCAAACGATGTGGCTCAGTTTCGTGTATGCGCTTGAATATCGTAACAGCTGATTCATATTCACGCAACTCATAGTGTGACATGCCGATAAGCGATTGCACCCAGCTGCTACAAAGATGGTGCTTTGGAATCGTAGCCTCTATATGTTTAATAGCCGACTTGCACTGATAATGTGCCAGTTGCTTATAGCCTTCACCTAGATCGCGCAAAAGTGTCATTAAGCCATCCGCCGATTGCTTCTTCAGCGAAAGCACATGATGCGCCATGGTTTGTGCGCTATTCAGACTATTGTTCAATAAAACCTTTGAATCCTCAACAGACCGATTGCCTGCAGCAGATGTGATCGTTTCAACTTTTTCTTTATCCTTTTTTAAGCACTTATCGTTGAATTTGTCCACCGAACTGTTGACATTGGAGGATTTGTCCTCTATCAGTTCGTTGTTCAGTGCAATTTTTGTCATGCGTGTCTTTGTTTTGCGCGGTGGTGATCGCGGTTGCACGAACTTGCTGTTGGTAATGTTCGGTGACTTGTTATTTTCCTTTACAGAGTAGGCGCTATTGCTGAACAGTCTTGTGCTGCGACGTACAGCAGCGTTTGGCATGCCTGCAAAAATAATTGATAATTAATAATAAATAAATTAGTAAATAAAAAAAAGTTTTATAAGCCCTATCGGGAATAATTTTTATACGGAATCGAATAAGGGAGTTTTAATTTTTAAGACAAAGCTAAGGTTATTTAAAAGATTTTTAATGCAAATTTGTGAATAAACCGTTGATGAACCAATTCACATTGAAAATTTTCAAAATGTTCTTGAAATGAAAGATTTTGTTTATTTAATGTTGTCTTTTTATGTTCAACCTCCGCAATTTTATAAGCCTTATGTAATTGGAGTTATTTGTTTTGTTCGTTAATAAACCATGGTTTATTTTTTCTTAAAATAATTACTTGGAAATATTTATAGCGTATCTAAAGATAACTTACCCACACCCATTGGTCCAACGTTGTTGGGTGTTCGAGGTGTTATATTTCCAGTCTGAGTAAAAACGGCGGGCTTGTTTGTGGCTGAATTAGTCGAGGAATCCTTGCGATTGATTAAATTTCCCACGTGTCCTTTCAACTTTTTGCATACTACTTTTGGCTCCTGATTGACTTCGACGAGTGTTTGTGGTGATGGTGAATTTGTGATATTCAAATTAGTTTGTATGTGACCAGCACCAATGAAGGAGGTATCACCACCGCACGGACTATTTATGGGCAGGATACCAAAACTGGGTGTCGATGGAGAGATGGCTGAGAGATATTTGAATTGCTTACGGAATGGGGTACCTGCACCGCCATCAAATGTGCCAGTTGTTGCTGTCAACGACGACTGATCGTTGTTTGCATAACCAATAGGCGTGTCGTCGAGCATCATCATGCTTGAGTTCTGATTAACCATGCCTGGCAATCCGGTGGTGTTGCCTCTCAGTATCGAAATGGAACTATTTAGATTATTATTTGGTGTAGTAAGATTCTGCAACATGCTATTGTTTGTTTGTGCCGGTATCTGTTGCACATCCACAGGTGTCGATAGAATGTAATTGGAGTTATTGTTGTTTAAATTGTTATTGGTGAGAGCTTCCGAAGTTGCTGCTGGAACACCGCCGGTATTTGCAGCTGTTGTAACTTGACTGTTGTTAATACCACAGCCACCAATACTATCGTTCAGGGAATTTGAAAGACCAGCTAAACCATTACCGCCAAACAAAATCATTGAATTTGTATTGAGATTGCCTTGGCATGTGTTGAAAATATCAGTACTCGTTACTTGAAATATGGAAGCGGCATCGGCTTGATCACCTAAATGACATAAACTTGCGAATGCATGCCACATGAAGGGATTCAATTTCAAAGCCTTGCGCAGTGCTTCCGCAGCAGTTTTATCCCGTTCAGTTTTCACACATATTTGTGCAATCAATTGTAGTACAAAGCAAGCAATTTCACCAAATTCTTTGGTTATTTCATCGAAGTTTTTAAGTTCTCCTAAGCTAATGCTCGTGAGAGCA